>JAQIXQ010000055.1:0-73738 GCA_034700485.1 Pseudosinella alba
AAAGGGCTTACAATTAGTTGCTTGATAAAGTTTTATGGATTCCGGTTATTTTGAAGATGGAATATAAAGCCCTATGCCTGTGGTATATTACGCACCAAAAATTTGAACAAACAAGTTAAAATGGAACTAATTATTCACTAATTACGATTTTAATTAAATGCTAATTATTTTTAATTGCTGGCCGATAATGCACTTTTTGAGAACTCAAGATATAAGCATTTGAATTTTCCGAATTTTTGTATGCTTAAGTAAATACAAAAATTCGGAAAATTCAAATGCTTATATCTTGGGTTGCCGATAAGTTGCGCAGATTATGATTGCAGTATTGGATTGCCAAGAGTCTAATTCATATTTTCCCCACGTAGTTGACCCACGGACGGCTGCTAACTGTTCTCACTATGGCCAAAATGAGTCATTGTGACGATTTAGCTGTCCCTTAAGTTGTCGCCTAATATGTAAATATCAAGATAACTGTACTATGGAAATATTTCCTATGGAATATATATGTATATATATATTCCATAAGAAAAATTCCCATAACAGTATACCTATCTTGGTAAATATGAAAATGCGAAATTTGCAACTACGAAAAAAATGTATCTTCGAAGAAGTTGTCATGCAAAGATTCTGTAGTTGCAAATAGTTTGTTTACGAAGATTTTGTATGCGAACAAATTGTATGCAAATAATTTGTTTGCGAAGAACTACCCTACACCCAATTATATCCTATCGCAAGCAATTTATTATCGCGAGTTACGCTGCTACTTTCACCGTCGCAATTTGAAAATAGAATGCCAAAAGGGTTAAGCTGGTCATGCACGTAAGCTCAAGACTTTCTCATGGACATAATTGACAATTGTGGATAACTGTAAATAATACAATAATAATAATGTGTATTGAATTTGAATATTTTGTTAACAATCTTACCGAAACCAGCACTCGATACTTGTGAAGAAACTACAGGTCGTGTAGGTTAGTTTTTTTGTTTTCTCCGAGAGTTTAATTACAAATTGTGTACAAAAATGTCTCAGTTCAATCGAGTGGAGGCATGGAACGAATAGGGAATTAACATTTTGCCAAAAAAAATATATTAAAGAAAAGAAAATATTAATTAGCAACATAAACTTAATAAAACCATAATGTCAAGTCATATCATATCATGCTACTGTTTATAAACACAATCAAATAAAACATGATACAAAACTCAGTGTTTGGTTGGGTAATACGACATGACTAACAAGCGTCATTCTGACAACATGGCAAAATGACAACTAAATAATATTATGGGATGGAACTTTGATGGACGTAAATATTATGAATTAAGGGCCATTACTTATAAGGACAGTTGACACTGTCTTAAACAATTATGAATAATTACTAAATCTACCTATGTTACTTTTTTTTGAATATTTAAAGCTCGTAAAATATATAAAAAGTATTACTTGAAACTTAACTGAGAAAGCCAGAGTAATATTTATATTGATAACAAAATGGGGAGAGAAAGGAAAATGTGATGTTTTTTGTATGACGTTTGGTCCGTTTTTTATGGGTGCTCTTGGGAAAGTGAGTGTAGAACAATGTTGTTCCCTTCCAGAAGGAGAATAAAATAAAATGTACTGCTCCTCCCACTAAAAGCCAATTATAACTAAACGATTTATTTATTATGTTGATGCTTAATTTTTTGGTTACAAGGGATTGTTCGAAGCACAACAAGAGCCAACAAACAAGAGCACAATAACAAAACAACTTTCTCTCTCTCTTCTCCAGCGGTCATATACTCCGGTCGAGGGACCGAAAAACAATGAAGTAACAGAAGCTCGTGCTTGGCTACTTTAATAAATAAAAAAAAGAAAGTTGATAAACGATATTGACCAGGAGGAATTACTCCTTGGTTTGGCTTTGGCCGGAGTACGGAAATTCCTATCTGACATAGCATCATCATCATCACCATCAACCTCGTCATCATCGTCATCCTAGTCTCTTAACTTTTCAAGGTGCAGTCATAGTCATATGAAAAGATATAATAAAAACTAGCAAAGGGAAAAATGCTCAATCCAACCAACTAACATAATACCTAAAAGCACTTTGAAAAGTTTTTCTTTCTCTTTCTCTCACTCTCTCTCTCTCTCTGTTACTTTCTCTTCTCCTCTCCGTTCATACTCCTCCGTGTATAACATCAACATCCCATCCAACATATCTAAATATACAACTACGTAAACATTCTCCCAGTTTTACCTCTTGGCAGTATTGTGTTGTTATTTCCTTTTCTTAAAAGTAGTATTATAATAATACTCAGTTGGTCTGGTCTACCAGCATTTCTCTTCCTCTCCCTATCCATATTCTAGTATAACAACGCACACTATTTATGTCAGGATTTCTCCATATTATATATACTGATTATTATTTCCTTTCAGTCATACAAACACAAATTTTATTGGAAATATTGATTCCCATACTTACAGAAGGAGGCAGGAAAAAACTTTAGGTGGATTGCTTTGGATTGGATGTGAATATATGAATAACTATATTAGCTCTCTATTTCCGTCGACGTCGACACGTTTAAATTCCCCCGTCCATACCTAACCACCCAAAACCCATTCGGTTTATTTCCCTGCATGTGTAATATGTATATTTACATATGTCTATATGTAGTAAGGCTGACTTTTCTGAATGAAGTTAGACAAAAAGAAATAAGTTAAGTGTATTAATTCTCTGGCATTTGTCCTACTATGTTATGTACTTGTGTGTATTTTTGTATATGGGATGGGAATATCTTTCTCCTCCTCCCCCCGAAGTTACCTGCCTTGCCTACCTCTCTAACTCCCTACTTGGATGCATCCACTATTAATTATGTATCCGACGATGGCGATAGTTGGTTTCGTCGAGTTGGGGGTATTGGAATGCCTCTTAATTTCATTCCCATCCCCAGTCAGACGGGAAGCAGAGGCACAGGGGCAAAGACTTTTCCTAGTTTGGACGTCATTCGAGAGAGATATATACATAGCCAGAGAGAGAGAGAGAGAGTGAGAGAGAAAAAAAGAGTGTGGAAGCAAGGTGCAATCACGTTGCTTTCTTAGTTCAAGGTTCTTTCTAAGCTTTCTCCGTTCCTTCACCACCGCCACCACCACGTTCCCTTCTAGGAATTTGGAAATGATGGCCAGGCCAGGCCAGGCCACCATGCGATCCGATGCGATATGCTATACAAGTGTGGGGACTGTGGAGGAACCAAACCATCCTCTATTTCCACATTTTTTTCTATTTTTTCTTCTTCATTCGCTTTCTCCTTTCCTTCTTAAGCGGTCTGTCCAAATCCCCAAAATATTTATATATGATTGGGAGAAAGTGCGATTCTAACAAATGGACTGGAGAGGAGCAACACTGAATGTTATGAATGTTATGCTACCTTTTCCCCAGTTTTTCTCCTTTAGATCTGGAAGTAAGTTATTCTTATTACTACCGATATCTGTATATCTATATTCATCTTATTTTTTATGCTTTTCCCACGTTCCTTCCTCTCCCTCCTGTTGTAAATCACCTACGTAGGTTGATGATGTTGATGCTGATGATGATGATGATGATGATGACTTAATAACATACATATAAGTATAGTTAATGGGGTAAACAAGGAAATATTTATATATTAGTATGAATAAGTAAATTTTAATATCCAACTAATATGTAGATGCAATATGAATATGGAAACATTGAGCCTTTGCTTGGCTAAAATTGTTGAGTGTCCGAGGGAGTCAAAGAGCCGAAAGAGCCCCGCGGTGATTTGTGATGGGAATGAATTGCTTGCAATAATACAATCTAGGTACGCAAGCCAAGGTATGCGGGGATGGATCTGTGATGAAATTTTGACGAATAACTTGTCAAGCAATCACCCTCATGGCGTATGTGATCCTAATCACCACTACTAACTATTTATGGGATGACGTATGAATGGATAGCTTATTTCATATCAAAGGAAAATCCCCCTTCAGTAAAGTAAGTAATAACAAAATCTCTAGAATGATGCATGAATAGATTCAAAAGAACAAATTATGCAGAAAAAAATGTGTTGGTGCACTAGGAATATGACCAGAAGGTCCAGTTGACGAATCTGAAGTACCCACACATTTTCTAAACAGGATATGTAAATCATTATTTTAGTAGAAATGCAGGAAATGCTCTTTCTTAATTGTCATATAACTCATGATAATGAAATGCACTCTTAATTAAATCGTCATCTCAGCTCCCCACATCACCGATTAAAAAAATAATATTAATGCTAAGCATTTTCCTGACTTGTGAACTTCTTCCCATTAAAGTAATGGGATCCAGAGATCCAGCCAAAGGGCAAAGTTAGTACATAACATAGGTATAGTTTATGGAGAATTAACCATGTATTTAAGTTTGCCCAATGTTATCAATTTCAGAGCCCAGTTTACTTATTATAATATTTACTCACAAAGCTGAATTATAAATATAACTCTAAAAATACGCTTGTTATCATGACGAGCCCATCGTTGATAACTTTGCAGAGTTAGATCATCAAAAACATGTAATTCAAGTAGTCAACCCATTCAAGTTTTTTTTATATGAAGCAAACTTTATTTATTCACTCATCACCCCGATCAACCTCTCCATTCATTCATTTTTCATATCTTACAAATTCATGTGGCCGATTAATCCGGACTGGACGCACATGTGCATACTTATGCATGCATGGGCCAACTGCATAATGCAGAGAAGATTGAAATAAGCAAACGTGAACACTTTTAGTATTTATGGATTAGGGAATGGAGTGAGTGGGAGCTCAAGATACTATACATATCACTATGTTCCAATCCCAACCAAAATATTACTTCCCTGAATGGTTTTGTGTTTTTGTCAATAAGTTTGCTTCCCACTGCAGATATATAATTCATATTGGATCTTGTCTTTGCAGGTGGTCTGGTCTTAAACTTAATAGCACAGTGGAAGTGGCATGCAGATGATGATACCATTTCATATTCAAACAACTCAGGATGAGACAACAGTCTTGGTCTTGGTTAAGCTACAGAGAAAAAACCTATAACCAACCCGAAGAAGTGAGGAAGCAGTCGACTCGACTCTTTGTTTCCCTCATAGCACGAAATAGAGGAGTTTGGAGCATATTGTTTGTTTGTGAGATGAATCATGTTCCTTGTGTGCCAAGGGAAATTCACGGGAACAAGGCGAAAAAAGGGCGAGAAAAGGAAAGGGCATTCAAGGAAGAGAATATGTAGGCAAGGGTCAGGGTCACAGTCCCAGTCTGCCAGATACACATACATAACATGCGGAATCAAGTCTCTAACAGAGAGGTTGATTCATTCTTTGTGTTGTTTCAATTCAGTAGAAAAAACTGCATGTTTTTTAATCTTCCTAGTTGAAGAACTTGGGTTGGTACATGAGTTGTTTGCAGACATGGAATGAATACGCGATGGTATGATGGAGTGAATGCAATATAGTTTGGGATCTCTGACATGGATCTTGCTACCGAAAATTTTATTTAATGGTAAAGGTGCATTGCTTGGAGAGTCACGCCTTCGGCTTTTTCCCAACTCTGGAGAGAATAGGAAGGAGAGGAAACCAAGCAACTTTCCCATGGCAACTTGAACTTGAGAATGAATAATGAATTGCAGGAGGATGTTACCTTGATCCTTCCTAGTATGATTTTTAACAATATCGTCAGATATTTCTAGACTTGGACGCAAATATGTCTCTCGTGCAATCTGTTTAATTTAATATTTAATATGAATTTTATCTGCCCTAATGAAAAATGAATTAATTAAGTATGCATCATCCTTACAAGTAATTATCAAGTTTGACATATAAATGGTTAGTAAGTTAAAATAAATGGTACGATCGTATTATATAAAAAGAGAAAGTGCACTTGTTTTTTCTTCAGCCTCATCCTGGCTTCCGGTTAGATCTTGCTAGACGTTGCCTTTAGCCCAAACCAATTGGCGGCCCTGCTGCCTGCACGCTCCTCAACTCTCCTCCAGAAATTCACAGATAAGTGCTAATATCCCACGCTCACAGAAAGTGCGCCATACCAAAACCAAAACCAAACCAAACCACTTTAAACCTTTGTTGCCACAGCAGGAACAAGAACAACGCGCAGCGTCAACTCAAAAACCAAGCAAGACTAAACTCTCTCTGAATTTATATGGCTTTATCTGCAACTGCACTAAAATGGCAGGTAATCAAGTAGCACTTCACTTACAAAGCCATGATGTAGTTGCACCCATATGCCTAGTTAATGAATGCTGTTTAATCACACCGTCATATCCGTAATCTCAGTTGAGAAGGAATCTCATGATTTTATGAGCATTTTCCTCCTAATTAAGTAATCTGAATCGGAATTGACTATTAAAAATCTTCAATTTATAACAGCCACAAAAACTTGTCTTATGTAAAAGAAACTGATAGATAAAATAACAAATTACCCAATAACAATTATAATTAAGAGCTAGTAAGAGCAATTATTGTGGTTATAAAATAGCTCTATTTGCCATGATATGACATGGGTGCCAATGGGTTGCGGAGAAAAGATCCAAGGAAATGAGTGGATCAACTTTCGGCTCTTCGGAAAGACCAGTTGCAACTACCAAATAAAATCATTGTTTCCCCATTTCTTTAAAAACAAGCGTTTCCCTTCTGTGGAATAAAGGAGAACCCAGAGGGTTGTATGTAGTATTTGTCATCTCAAAAGTTTTACAGGTAGTCTGGTCCATTTTGTTCCCATGTTATTTCAATCTTTTTTATTTATTATATATTGCTAACCCAAGTACATAATAATAAGCCAACATATTCCTTGCACACATTCATTCTCATCAATATCAACATATGAAATGTACCAACTACCAATGATCAATATACGTATTTTGTACATGGATGGATGGATGGAAAGCAGGAAGCTTTCAATCAGTAAAACTTCTTATAACAGATTCTTTTTTTCTCTGTCCTTTCTTGACAACCGCACACACGTATCAAGTACACAAGTACGGTGTTGCAACTTGCAACAGTGACAGTTGAGTAGGTAGGCATATTGTAACATATTTCCATGATGATGATGATGATGATGAAATTGGTGCGTGTGCGATATGACTGCTGCTCCGAGATAACTGATAACTGAGAGCAGAGAGTGCTGGAGAGGCATAGTATAACGGAGAAGTAATGAAATGATGCTACGCAGTTTACTTTTATGAATTTATGATCATGAAGTTTACGTATCTTATGGATTTCATCTTTAAAAAAGTGGAGATCTGTCACAATTTTTTCATAAATGAAAAAAAGAATGAGAGTTGGGGAAATGTTCTCCCGACTTGATATGATGAGATGACATGAGATACTCTTGCCAGTTTATATATCAGAGAGGTTTCGGTTGATAGGTAAGTATAAACTTATAACTTACTTTTGCGTACATTTCCAAATCCATAAGGAAATGCTCTAAACCTTATATGTCGGAACAGGTTATATTAGATTAGATTTATATTCAGCTACAAGAACAAATTAATTTAAATCAGAAAATGATTTGAATGTTTTGATATGGGATGGATGTTAATGATTCATCAGTTTCATAATGCACTAGGCAATGCAGTGATTACAATAATCGTCCAATATATTGGTATCATACATCACCTCATTTCAATTCCCACTTCCTCTGGATGCTTTCCTGTTGAGCTTGCTAAGCTATTTAGGTAATGTGGGTGATGGGTGAACATGGCTTGAAATAAATTACACTACGGTTTTTTTACTGGAATGTCAAAGCTTCCATGAAGTGGGATAGATTGGGAATTCATTCTATGCAGAAAATTTTGTAATGTAAGTCTTATTCAGACATGTCGATTTATTTCGTCTACACAAGACACCATAAATTAATATAGCTAGATGCTGCTATATGAAAGAAGTGGAATCTTGTTTAACATGGATGAAGAGAAAAAGGAAAAAAGTTAACATCATCTCTTAAGTTATACATATTTCAATTTCATTGCACCTCGCTATTTAGGTATCAGCATCATATTTGGCATGTATATGCGCTCGGTTTCCTGTTTTCGCAATTAAATTGGCGCTACAATGGCGACAACTATGAAGCAATGTCGCTCGATTCATGGATATCATTAGTTGACATGTCGTCAGATAATAGAACTGTATCCATATTTCGATTTATTTCTTGGAGATTTGTAAGTTCATCTTTAAGTTTTGAAATTTCCCCATATCTAGGGATCTTTTCAAAAGTTTCTACATATCCTGTCGGTAATATTCACATAAATCAACAGCATCAAATACAAAAATGGTGACCGGGAAATGTAAATCCCCAAAACCAGATTAAATCCGAATTGAATTGTCGAATTGAATTAAATTGAAAATCGAATCAAAAAATGGAAGTGCTTATGGGAGGATTAGGTTCAGAATCTCACTGTGCTCCACCGACTATTTCAAAATGGGATGAGATTTGGTACTAACAACTTGTAAGAAAGTAATTTAGCAGATTTTTACAGATTATACCATTATTACAGGTGACAATTGCTACATCATTCTATAGGCTAACGATAAGCAAAGCTATCTGAGCAATTTCTGACACAAGCCCTACCAAAGATTTTTCATACAGCTCAAAGCACAATCTGAGTTGCCATGCAAAATTATATGCTGTGTGCAAGTCAATGACAAAGATTGGAAATCGATAGCACATTTTACATTACGAAATTCCAAAAACAAAATGACGCAACTCACCTTATAGTCGTCACCACAGACATCCAAGTAAACCAGAGTTAATGTCTTCCGGATGATCAACAGACGCTACGTTTTAATGGTGGAACATAATAAAACAAATCTATCCAAAGGAATTGTACGTCCAATAAAAATTGTTCCTGCAGAACTCATTGCTTGCAGAATCCAAAGTTGTCTGCGAAGAATTTCAGGCAATGAGCTATCGTCATGGCATTGTATTAATACGATGGTTATATCACGATGAAAAGGAAAACGTGACGTTTTAAAATAAAATCAGGAATGACACGGTATTTTATACTTTGTATCCGCTATTAAGAGCTTTCTCCTTTACAAATCTCAATGTACATGATTGGCTAAAATCCCAAAATTTGATTTAATTGTCATGGAAATATTAAAAAGGAGGGTAAAAATGTAAATAAGAAATGACAATTCCGGAACCATAACCTATCTAGCTTAGGATCCTATTTTCATTAATTGTTAAAACCGCCCATTATGGACAATTCGTGGAAAATGTCTAATTATTATATTGAATGAGGGTCCTATTACGGAGAAAGTATCAATTAGAAAAGGGGCAGGATGAAAACAGGTTGGTTGCACAAAGGATCAATTTTCCGTAAACTGCCCCCTCAACTCCCTCATCCCTACTTTCTCCATATAAATAAATACATTCTACAAGACTAGACAAGGGGTCACTTTGAACATGATCACACTTTTTAAATTTTTTAACGATCCCCTTAAACCTACTCCTGGAACTCAAGTACAGACAGATTTTGTCACCCTGCTAGGAGACTACGTGTGGGGGAGCATGAGTCTTCCAGAGAAAAAAAATGATCTTGGTCGGAGAGTGTGATTAAACTGATGGAGGATGTAGTCACGTAAGTTAAACAGAAATAAAGAGAAAACATATACGAGGACGACCACCAAACCAAGTTTGTTCGCCTGCTGACCCTGAAGTTTCCAATATATCTGCTGGTTCAATGGCACATCCATGCAAGCCTATTAATGTGTGTGTGGGGAAGAGAGAGAGAGAGAGAGAATCAGCTTGTAACTGTCATGCCACCACCACCTCCACCACACTCACAGTAATCCGAGAAAGAGCCGAACTCGGGGAAAGTAGAATGCAATGCACTTGACTCGGACAAGCGCGGGATGTAATCCAACTTTTACTCTCAGGAAATAGGTATATGCTTTCAAATATGAAGATAGAGAAAAAAACGTACGTGGAGCCAATATGCTACATCGTTAAATTGAAAAAACATTTTGGAGTGAACATCATGCACCGTTCCCAATTAGTTGGGTAATAATGCGCTTTTTAAACAATTTTTCTTCTTATTTTCTTTCGTTTCTTTAATCCGACATTTATTCTTCATTAGAGGATGTCTCTTCGTGAGAGTACAATTAGCTTATAACACTGTGCTTAAATAAATAGTAGAAAAAAATGCTGTAAGATGAAAACGCAAGTTCATAAAAAGGACACAATGTAAAAGGGTATTCAAACGCTACAAAACATAAACCTTGTATTTAAATCTAATATGTAGTTTAAAATTAGCTAGTTCATATACTTAATTAAGTATACCTCAAGTTCATGCATAAAATTCATAGAGCTAATTAATATAATAATCAATTAATCAATAGCTATATATGTAGTAATATGATAGGTATATCTGTTTGTTTATATCATTAAATATTTAGTCTTTTTCATCAACAATGTCAACCTCCTTCGACTAGCTGCAGAAGATACGTATTTGTTAAATGCATCAAAAGAACAATTCATATGAGATTAATTTTTAAATTGTGTAGCTTCAACTTAATGTACTGTTTTACATAGATTAATAAATAAAGAAGGCGTAAGGCACGCTTTACAATAATATGTTAGCTTGTGTTGCCACAGTCGAGAGATAAATAATTAAATAGTTAATTGTGCGAGCAAGATTTTACATCTGTCACTTTCCAATAAATTCATAAATCAAGTACTTCGTTTAAGCAACAAGATTATTCTACTTGAATATCAAGCAAAGGAAATGATAACTCCGCACTATGTTCTTTAAAAATAATATCAATACGTATTTAGCGGAAGAATGGGCTGACCAAAAACTATTCATGTTTTATGATCATTCCATCATTCTTGGTTTAGTCGCTTCACCTGACTTTCACTTAAAAATTAATCAACATCTCATGAGATTCCGCAGCTTCCCAGATCCAACATAAAACTAGCTAGGTATATTAGTTAACATGTTACATACAGTTATTATGATATGATTGTTTTAGTTGCTTTGCGTTTTCAATAGTTCCAATCGATATGTTAATTTAACATGAATCAGTAATTTGATTCAGTCGTTATAGATAGATCTTGATCGATCTCCGTGTGTGTTGTTAAAGGTATAATTTAGTATTTTAAGTAAAAATGCAAGACAACCTCCTTCAGGACAATCAACTTTCAAATATCAAATAAGTTAAGCAACAAAACCTTTAAAATTAAAATTATTACTTGTTTTAAAATAATTAAAATTCACAGGCAATCCTCACGGCTCCTTGAAAATTTACAACTGTTAAAATTACACGGGAGCAAGGAAAAGAAATTGAGACTAAAAAAATTCCTAAACTGCCGAAAAAAAGAAATAGAACTAAGGACTAACTAATTGTAAATATTATACACAAAATGAGAAAAACTATAAATTAAAAACTTATGACATGACATTTCCTAGCCACTCGAAAGAGTGAGTACACCCATTCCTATTAAAAATTCTCTGCTCTGTATTCGAACCTGACTATATAGTTCTGTATATTTTTTTAACGGATCTTGAGAATCCCTCGCATATTTGTTTTGTACATAGCTGGAAAAAGGGTAATAAAAAGCAGCTCGTTAAAAGTAAAAAAAAACTTATTTGTAAGGTTAAAAGTAACAAAGTAAATGTCATTTTGAAGGTTGTTACATTTTGGTTAATTCGAGAGCATGTTTGTCTACAACAAACACAACTCTCGTATCTTGAGATACATATTTTTACACACGTTATTTACAGGAAGACAAGTGTTATTGGTATTAATTACTTATAACTTACTAGAGAGTACTAATCTTAAAGAGCATCATCATTTTGATTACAGTATATATAGTATAGATATAATTATATTGTAGTGTATCACATTGAAACAATATTACAGTCTAACAGTGAGAAAACTGGATTACGGTACGGTATGTAAGGGCACATTTGAGGACGGTTTCTGGTTAATCTACTTGTGTGTTGTTGTTACTGTTGTTGCTATTATGCACTTTTGTATTTTGACGTCGAGTTGTCTTTGCCGTGGTTCGAGGCATCGTACCATAAATATTTACCTGGAAAAAGGGGAGAGAATAAAAATCAGAAAAAAATTAGAATAGGGTCACATCAGAGCCAAATTATTATTACCTTTTAACAATTATCACAAACAACCCGAACAAGTTGAGTTATTCGTATTAAAAACACCATACACCAAAATACCAATCATAATCTAATCCATGTATAAAACTCGAGAAAATAAGGAAAGTTAATCAAAACAACATTATTGAAGACAAACGACAAATGTTAAGTAAAAATCCGTCTTTAGTTCCTCTATACTATAGTAGACTAAAGGAATCCCATTATATTATAGTTTGAGTGGGGTCCACTTTAGATAGAGTTACATCTCATATTTATAGTGAAGACAGAACTGTATTAGTGATATAGTGTAACTATATTAGTCTATGTTGGACTCAGACTTGCGCTTTTTCTCAAGATTCAAGCTTGCTTTGCTAGCAGTGCTTCCGCTTCTTTTCAGATTTGTCGCAGACGCAGACGGAGACGGCGATTTTTGCGGATTAGCGAACGGTCCAAGGACCCGGCGAAATGACGAAGTAGACCATATGCTCGTTGGCTTGACAAGTTTTAAATCACTATTACTTAAACTCTTTTTCACTTTTGACTTGCTATCAGTGCTTGAGCTTGGCATTAATCCTGACTTAGCTTGCAACGCGGACATTGAATTCCGTTTCAAATCTTTATCTTTTGACGTAGCGGATCTCCTCGGAGATACGATTGGCGCACTGACCTTCCCTTCTGCTCCAAACTTTTGTAGGTTCTTTTTCGAGACTAGATGAACAGATGGGCGGATTCTACTCGTGGAAGCTGATGAGGGGCTGCGATAAGAGTCCTCATCGATTGTTATGTCATCGTCATCATCAGTTTCCATTTCACAGTCAAAAAAACTATCAGTTTCACTTTCCATAAGACTTTCATCATCATCATCCCCTTCCTCCTCCTCTTCTTGCACAGGGCTACTGAAAAAAGTCTCCATTTGTTCACTACTCGCTACTTCTACTGGATATTCTATGGATTGAGGTGTCTTTCTAGGAGGTATCATGGGTGGCTGGATATAAAGTGAGGCAGTGTTCAACTCCGGGGCAACATTAGGAGGGGGATACCAACCAAACATTAATGGCATCGCCATATCTTGTGATGTAACCACCGTGTAGTTTCCGAACTTTCATTCAAAATAATATCGAATACATTGTCGTCAATTTTAAAACCTCCATAAAATGTTTACACTTATATATAAATAAATACTTATACGTTCATCAACGTACTTATATATATAAAAAAAATTAACTCGAGACATATTTCGATTTCATTCGTTTGATAATCGACCGTAACTATACTGACTTGACTTAGATTTTAAAAAAATACTATTAAGTAGGTCTTTTTTGATTATTATCATTTATGACTGCAATACCTCTTTCTTCTTTCGTGAGCTGCTCCGCACTTTGGGTGGTGGGGCATCACTTTCACTTTCGTCTATTCCCAAATTCATCATGGAATATGGCTTGGGTAGACCATTGTGGCGGTTCATATCACGTTCAATGGAGACATTCCGATCAATTGAACGCCTGAAAAATGAGGAATCAAAAACTAATTAATAGTCATTCAAGGAAAGAAACGTTCTAAATAATTCTAAATAAAATAATATTCTATTAAGGTATACCTTTGACGTGAGCGGCCGTCATCCGGACTGGATGTCATATCCATATCAGAAAACAAACCTGGAAATATGTAATTATATTAATTTAGTAGACAAATCACCGTTTAACAAAACTAAATTAAGGTTGTAAGATTAATAGTGGCAATTGCTGTGTAATTGTTTCTGTAGATACCTTCGTTATTATCGTTGTGGACGATATGGACGGGATGCTGAATTTGAGTATTCCTATTCATATCCTGCTCGTCGAATCCTTCCAGACTAAAAGAGCCTTTCTTCTGCTTGAGAAATGTGTAGTCAGACCCAGCCTATACATCAAGAAGTGTCAACGAGAGTCATTCAAACATGTACGTTACTTTGGTCCGACGATGTTAGCTATTTGACTTCTTAAAATATTTATTATTTACATTTGACTTAATTGATTTAATAAATAAAAGGTAACACTGATTTTTTTTTTTTGATTTTTAGTAACTTTGTTAGTCGCATGCAAACTTGGCGTAAGTATTTATCAGTCTTTTCGTATTTATTGAGACGTTAAATATTTTTTTCTAATCCTAATTACTAATTTTAAAATCCTAACTAAGGTTAAAAAGACTATTAAAAAGTATAAAATTAAAGGCTATAAAGTTAGTAGTAGCGTTTAAGACATCGTCATTGTTAAAACAAGTCGACGACCGCGGTTGACTTTTGATAGTTATTCTAACTGTAAGGCAAACTCTTCCTGTGTAGAAAAACGAAGAGATTGTTTAGCCACTTAATAGTATTATGATCACTGTGATTTGCAGTATTTAAGATATTTTGTACAATTTACGAATAAGACCTACAATTAAATTGAGTAAGCTGACTTACTCGCAAAACGGTGCTCATGACCATTTCAGTAACATAGTTAAACGCGCTGGTACCCCACCGAACTACCAAGTTGCTGGCATGGAGCTTGAAGTCAGCTAGGTAAGCGTCAATTTCCTATCATTTGCAAGAAGTAAATAAACAGTTCATGAATAAATCAGAATTTTATAAAAAAGACAGTTTAAAGGAAATATGCAAAGCATTTATGTAGGTTTACCGATTCATGACGTGTGAACATTGGATGGATGATTCGACGGTAAAGAACACTTCCGCCTCTCGTTTGCGGCGACAGCATCCAAAGTATAAAAACGATTTTCAGCTCGTAGTAAAATGGAAACCTGTTAAAACCCCCAAAATTAACTCACGATCAGTCAATTTTTAAACCCGGTTGCCGGTTAATTTGACATGATATATATATATAAAAGAATATGCAACCGGCTTTCCATACTCACCAACATCCGATAAAGGTGTCGACAAATACTTCAAAGAAGCTGAATATGGAGAACACAATCCAATACATCATCCAATGAACCTGCAAAATTCCAAACAAAGCATAAATTCATTTACTTAAGTTCATACGATTCCGGATATTTTCAAGAATCCCAATTAATTTACAACATGACACTTGACAACTGACAAGGTTGTCCTTTTCAATTGTCATCGTCATCATCATCCTCAGCATTGTCATTATCAGTATCACTTACATATTCCTTGACATTTTTTGTCTTCACTGCCTTGTAGGAGCAATAGGCTGGGTACAGGAGCCCCATGCACATTCTGCAAGATAAAAAAAATCAGGCTTAGAAATTCATGTTATACGCAACAGTCATCGTCACCATCATCATCCCCATGATTATATTTGAGTTGGCATGGCTTGGCTTGATCACGCATAGCTGATTTTATGGTTTATGGGTTACATTGGCATTTTGGCATCCTTGGAATGGAATGATACTCCAAACTCCTCCAAATCCAAACTAAACCTGCCTACTCAACTACAGAGCAAAAACTCCCGAAGAAAGTTTTAAATTTATGATCAGGAAGAATGGGCCTAGTATAAAATCTACTTATATCTCATGAATGAGCTATCTGTCTCCTTCCCTATCCCTGCGCATCGTTCAAAGTCATCATAAAAAAATCTTAACAAAAAAAATTCCCCGCATGCAGGATCAATTGCAGGCATAGTGCTGCTGTATCTACAGCCTCCCAAATAATTTCTCCTCCCAGAGAAAAGCCAAAGCCAAGCCAGTCTAGTAATAACATAACGCATGATCGCATGTATCCCATTTCCTAATTCTAAATCTGCATCTGTTCTCCTTCCGCACAAAATAAAAAACTGTTCAAATGACTCTCACTCCGAGCTATAATATAAATCCCCCTAATTCTATGTTATCATCTCATCAAGACAAAAAAAAGCAAGCGGAAGTGCTTTGACTGGAGTGAGGAGTGGAATGCAAAATGTAAAAAATAAAATGTGTGTGTTTGGTACTTGGCTTGAATTAGTTGAATTTGAATTCTACTCCACTCCATCCAACCCAACTACACAATGACAAGCCACAATAAAAGTAAAAAATATCCAAATTTTAAAATAAAACAAAAAAAGTTATTCTTAAATAGATATTGAAGCATGAGCAGTTGAACAGACTGAACAGAGTCGAGGAGTGAAGATACAAGATACCATTTTCATGGCTTTATTTTTATATGTAATTTTGTTCGCGAATTGATGCGGTTTCTCTCTTTCTCCTCATCGTCAATTCAACGCAATGGATATATTAATATAGCAACTTGGTTTTATATGGACAGAGTCGACTTTAGAAAAACATTGCGGTAGTAGCACATTAGCAGTGGAACATCATTAGCAGATTTATATGAATTCGTTAACCTCAGGCAGAGAGGAGAAGAGCCAGCAGCGTGCTCTATATATTTCAGTTCCATAATGTGCCTAAATGTTATGAACCCAACCAAGTTGTGTTCGGTGTTCCAAACATTAATGATTCCATAAGACTTTACGAAAGCCACGTTTTGGGATGCTGCAGCTGCACTCTTGTAACGAAAAGAGAATGATAATGCTTCAGTTCGTTGTTTTGTTGTAATTGGGTAAAACGTTTCATCTAACTTTGATACGTATTTACGTAGGCTTTCATTAGAACACGAAGACAAAGGAAGAAGAGAGAGAGTGAGAGATGCTCACTTTAACATAATGACACAATGAACACTCATACAGAACGTCTGCATTGTAGCAGAAGAGTAGTAAACTACCTAATTCATATTAGGCTCAATTAAAACAAATTGCGGATATTTCATTTAAATGCACTCTATTATTTTTGGGCCTCTGCAAAGAGGTACTAACAGACACGCTATGCTCTCATGGCCAATTGACCAGTATGAGCCTAGCATTTTTTGGAGATGCGTAAATCTGAGAATCATATTAGCCCCAATTAAACCTAATCCTCACTATTCCATTTTTGCTTTCCTTCCAGTTTTTAAAATTAATTTTAATGAATGACGATGGATATACAACTTTCAATTCCAATGGGAAACAAAAAATAAAATAACTACACCTCAGTTCGGAGTAATGACATTTCCCCCGTTATTGTTTACCCTGATGAATATGACTGATAAGATAATTAGAAATTATGGTCCAGTAAACAAATGATAAGCGATAATGAGACTCAAGCATAAATTGTAAACATCAGATCATTGAGATCATAAATCATGCTTCTGTCCAGAACTCGTCGACATGTACTTACGGTTTACAAAATGAGGCTTATCATATCATATCAGCTCAGTTAGTGTATGCAAACATTAATCATATCACCATATTCATCATTAAAACAATAACAACGGATCATCCGGCCAAATCCAACAAAAAACAGAATCGCGGACAAATCAGATAATTTTCATAATTCATAAAGGTGCGAGGGTCAAAGTCCATCCACAAGGAACAATGAATCTCAACGGACAAAATTTCATTTCATTTCATACCTATTTCATGCCACCAAAAAATGCCAAAATATCTATGTTGCATCAAGCACAAAACCAATTTCTCAACTTTAACTTAAGTGCCATTAGAATTCCATGAATAATGATATTAATTAGTGACTTACGAGATAACTTTGGAGAGAATGTAGGAAATCATCTTGACAGCTAGGACTTTGTGACTGGGTCCTCCTCAGGTAAAAGGTAAAATTCCTCTAGGTCGTAGGTTGTTTCACACAGGTAGGTCAAAACTCTTCTCGGATCCCCTTCTTATCATATCAGTTAAGACTAGCTTATCATCATCTCATATCACTTTCCTTCGCCCACAACCCAACTCTTAACAAATCTGACAAATGACGATAAGGACGAGGCTCGGCTGATTTGATGATGAGATCCCAACTAAAAATTGCCTTTCCCCCGGACTCCTCCTCATGGACAATTGACAATGGGACTTCGTGAACTCACTTGGCACTTGTCCCCCCTCCAAAAAAAAAACAAAGCGAAACTCCCCCTGGGGAAAAATCACATCATTCCCCAGAAAACTAGCACCCCGTCAGTTGTCAGTATAATTAGTTTAAGACACACTTATTTTTACATGGGGGAACAAGGCCAACACGAATCACACAAAATAAAATATTTTTTAATGATGGCAGCCTCCACTTCTTCTGCCTCTGTCTGATTCCAATTCAATTCCAAGACAGAGAAGAAGAAGAAAAAAACTTCTCAGGACAAAAAAAACGTTGATTTGACTTATAAGGGGACAAACACGGACGGCAACGGCACGGATAAAAGTAGATTTATTACGTTGACACTGAAACTGCTTTAAAGGTAGTCCAAGTTACAAGTTAACAAAGTGAAGAAGATGTAAAATGTAAAGGAGGAAGAGAGGAGGACGACGAAGTGGAGATGAGCGAGCGAGGGAGCGAGCTAACCAACAAGAAGTAAACAGCAGCTGGGTTGCCTTTTGGCTGTTGGCTGGATTGGTTTAGTTTGGTGGAATGGAATGGGATTTAATATGAATATGAGAAGAGTCCTTTTCAATCGTTTTGCTGATTCTCATTGCATTATTGTAAGCTGGCTTCTGCAGTTGGACTTGGAATAGATGGTTTGGTGATGATGATGGCAAAATGCTAAAAAAGTTGTATGATTTTTTTTTGTTGGTAGTTGGTTTGCTTGGTAGCCGAAGCCAAAGCCAAAGTCAAGCCAGCAACATATAAGTTGGGGTATATTTATCATGATCAGTGTCGGTATGCAGTGGAATATGCAGTGCAGAGGTGATGTGAAGGTAAGTAGGGATAAGATAGTTGATGATATGGATGGTGATGGTGGTGGTGTGGAGTAAGTTAGGAAAAAACGGCAATGGCAGAAGCCAAAACCAAGCCAAATATAAGTTTGAGTTGGGTTACTTTTTGCTGGTATGAAATGGGATGCGATGGAATGAAGAACAAAGCAAAAGCAAAATCCTGCTCGTTTGTAATAATGTGTGTAGTAGTGAGTGTAAGTACGCAGATTTTCTTGTTTCTCGGCCTACACGAGTTTACACTCACTTCAGGATTTTTTAGAGGGTGTTCGGAACGAAGCCAATTTGGGTTTGGGTCTGCATGAGAATTACCAATATGGAGTACTAAAAAAATTAAGAAGATCTGAAAAGGTTTATTGCAATAAACTCTAAATTATAAGTTCGACCTTTTCTATTAGAAAATAATTATTAAGAATCCTAAATTAAGTTTATTTATCAATATCTCGTAAATCATTAGAACAAATTGTGTGAAGATCAGCGGAATTGGGTTCACTACAGACGCAGAGTTTCTTACAATTATCATAGAAACAATCATAACTCCTTGAGTGTTCATGCGATAGCGACAACAGACGGCAAAATCAGATTTGGATAGATTCAGTTAGGCTCGGTTTTGGCTTGGGGACCGTTATTTAGCTATTGCTGTTGGATATATAAACCACATGACTAAAAGCAAATCATATCAAATAGTCAGTGAAAATTTAGAAACTTTTTGAATCGAAACTACACTATCTACATACACGAGAGGAATTATTTCAGTGGAAAATGATCCCAGAACCAGGCCCAACTCTGGCCCCTCACCTATCTATAAATCCTAACAAATCAAACAAACAAAGTTTGTATTTTTATGATTATGAACGTTCATTTCGTTCCTTCTTTCTTTCCCATCTACTCTCACGAACGAACCTATCATCGGCAATATAAAGCCTTATTGTATTACTACACACATACAATGCTTTAGTCCAAAGTCAAATCCTAGTCCAACGCAAAGTGCTTCATAAAAACGTACAAACCTTATTATGCCCTCATGTCTGTCTATAAGTAGTATTACTAAAAGTAAATCTCTGTTTTTTATAATCATATCATCACAGTCATAATCATACAAACACCCAGCACAAGCATAATATAATAGGGTTCCATCCAATACCCAAAAATGCTATTTAAAGTGTGTTTTTTATGTTTATTGAAGTCACCAGAATAGGCAAACTGAACATTTCATTTTTATTCTGCGCATTGGATCGTTGGATGAATATGGATATATGCGGATGATGGTATTATCTTGATATGGTCATGCCGATGATGTTGATGATCATGATCAGGGTGATATTATCTTACCATTTTAATTATATTTCTATACACATTTTTTAAACGAGAATTAGTCGTTCAGCTACAGTTCAACTAATCGACGAGGATATGGATATGGATATGGAATGGAACTTTAAATTGCTACTCTCGACTTCCACTAATAGACCCAACAGCCTACATAATAATAATTTAGCTTCATTCGATTTGAATAAAGACACATAAATAGGCATATAAATATATCCCTAATAAATATGATATCATTTAGCCAAATAAATCCAAACTTTAAGGGCTATGCAAATTCCCTCTTTGCAAAGTGCAAATAATGAACTACACAAGATGAAATCCTTCTCATGTCGGAAGTGAATTGGAAAAAAAATGCTAGAAATAAAGTTATCCAAAAAGGCAATATTAAAGACCTTTAGCCAATTCCGTGAAACAGAAAGTTGAGGAGTTTGGTTACTCAAGGATGCCTATCATTTTAGCACATCAACTACATATCAGCAAAAAGCTAAATGCATAAGTTTTTTTTATCGTCAGCTTAATAATATGGTAAGAAGGGATACAGATATTAAATGTGTAAAATTTACATCTACTTACTACTTTTACTACATAGCTGTTTTTAATGTCAGCTCAGCACTTATTAGCCCTGTTCTGTTGAATATAGACAGGGGATGAGATGAGATAAATAGATGAGTCGAGTCTTGTTTTGGGAAATGGGAATATGCATATTGAACACGAGCATTGTGGATTATGGACTCATCGTGAACTTTTTTTTTTGGTAGTTTGGCCAATTGCCGGAATGCCGGATTGAAAATCTGCACAGCTTTTTTTCTCTCTCCTTCTTTTTACTATTTTTATTTACGGCATGGCGGCGGTGGCGGTGTTATATGGTCGCGTAGGCTCAAAAGTTCTATTTCGAATACAGGTTTTTGGGAGCAGTACGTGAGGATGATGTTGAAGAGGTGGGGATGGGGATGTGGAAGATAGACAGTGATAGTAATGGCCTAATAGTAATAATGCAGTTGATCGTTGATCTTCTATATCCATTAAAAAAAATTTTTTTGCTATATATGTATATACCTATGTAAACAATACAAATAATTTAATTCAATTCACGTTATTTTTTTCTCCTTGTTGTTTTTTTCTTCAAAATATTTCCATTTGACTGGTGCTGCTGCTGGGTGCTAAGCCCTGATTATGTGCCTAATGATAAGAAAATATTTAACTTGCAGGTATTATTATAGGTATGTAACATGTAACAATAAATTACTTGCACAGTTAAGTTTCATGGTCATACAAAATTGCAAATAGAGAAAGGTTTAGGTTTAACTAGTTTTACCTTCGTTTGCGGTCTCTCGATACGAAACTAACAACAACTGGTAATTTTAATGAAAAAGCCTTTTGGGGTTTTTGGATGGATGCTAATTTTGGCAAAATGAAATGAAATGGCAATTGTCGGTGGACTGCTAACAGAGGGAGCGTTATCATTCTAATATCGCTGGGGAAAAAATATCTAAAATTGTTAACTAACTTAAAACAGAGGACTGAACGAAAGCTAATTTTGATGGGGGTTGCCTTGCTTACGTCCATTTTATTTTGACGTTGCCATTTTGATTTTTGATCTCACCTTGAATTAGTTATATCCACGCAGTTATTAATTATTTGCTGGTCGCATATTTTAATCAAACACTTTTATTATACAACAAGCATTATTGTCAAAAGAAGAACGTCTTGAGGTCCGAATTTGTTCTAGTAGAATTGACATCTCTCGTCAATGCAAATATGTGTGGATGTTCGTATCGCACCCTGAGCACCCACCCTTTACAACAATACAATCGTTTAAGTTCCCCTCGTCCTTCGTCCTTCACTCCTTCATATCCTTACTAGCTTAGTCAGCGCCGGCCATAAAGTGCCAGAGAAATTTTTTTATCTTATGGTAAGGTATAAATTATCTTCGAAATCTCTTTTTATTATTTTGAATCCTTTGGCAAGCACTTGTACCTATATTTGGGTTGTTTGGCTTGCATCTCTGCATCCTCACTTTCCTGTCATTGCACCTTTGCATATTATTATGATTCTTATTTTAGCAGCGAAGCTTTTACTACGCATTTTGCAATTTGAATCTCCGAGCCTTAATAATACGCTTGAATTTTAATACGAGGATGATAATGATAGATAATGGCTCGTGACAGGGTTTTATATTACGAGGCTTTTGCATGTCGCATGACAAAAAGGGTCGAAACGATGAAAGACAAAGCCTCAATTACGTGTCGTTCTAATATTTGCAAACTCAAACCATGAATAAGTTTGGGTAGCCCCCTTTGTAGGCATATTATGTGATTAAGAATCCTCATCTCGTCTTTTAGTCATGGTATTATGCTGATTCATAACATTAAAGATATAATGAGCTCGGATATTTAATGATCTAAGACGGATGCTGGCAACCGCCTACGATCACCATGTAAAATTAGAAAATTCTTGAAGTCTCATTTTCTATCTTATTTCGCCCCGGCCCCAAGGGCCATAAACTATCTTTTAGTCACAAGGGAAGTTTTCCAATTTCTAATCTTCGTGACAACAAACAAGAAAAATGTTCATGTTCTGGGTGGTTGGCGAACTTGACCTACCTTCGTCCTACCGCAACAGAACACACATGCACAGTTTAGCTGGATATCGTGCTGAGCGTGCAAAAGTCAAACTGGATGGGGACCATGAAAAAATGCGGAGGCTAATCAATTCAGATTCAGGGTAATATCGAGCTTACTGTAAATTGGTATGAAAGTTGGTAAAAAAAATTGATTGCCTTACTTATGCATTAAGTTGTCAAAATATAAGTGGGCCAATAAAACTGTTCATGTTGATCTTGATCAGGGTTTGCATGATTCACAAGTATTATGTCTACCTATTTGTATTACTAAACTCTCGCCCATATGACAATATAAATATAATATTTTACAATGTGCAAAAATTATTACGGTTTTTGTTACCATGACCATGTATGTAAAGTTTATGTCAAACACTTGGCTTGGGCTGTTGGTTTTCATCTCAGGTTGAGCCAAGCCAGTCCAAGTCCAGGTGTAAAGAATACTTCAAATCTCAAATTTAATCTTGAAGATGATTTTATTGCTGTCATGTCATATCCATCCCGTCTATATAAGTACATGCGACTTTGACCATTTCTCATTTTTAAACCAACTACCTTATTATTAAATTACACATAAAAGATGACTTTTATCATTATTATGGGGGAATGAATGGAAAATGAGGAGGTGGAACTAAACTCATGGCTTGGGCTGCAAAGGCCAGTTTTGCCACAATTCCTCTTTTCAAAGATGCTTGTTGCTATTTATGATGTCATGTCATTCAATTATTTATGCTTCTAAATCCGTGCAGCAGCGTCCACTACAATTACAAAACATGCCATTATCTTTTCTAGATATTGTAGCTTCCCACCAGCAAATTTCTTTACAAAAAAAGTTATTATATTAGCTGGTTAGATGGCTGGCTAGTTATTAAATATTATTTTGTGTGCCAAAGTTTTCGCATGAGTTCATCTGGCTAACATGATACATGCATTGGTACTTGGTATCGCACAAAAAGAGTAGAAAAATGTAGGCAAAAGCAAGGCAAGGCTTCCATGTTCAAAACTCAAAAGCTGCTTCTCTCTATTACCTTTTATTATCTGTAATCCGTGCTTACCGAGATTTAGTATGTATTAAAATATTTTATTGCTAGATTTAATGACATGCATTTAGATTTTCCAATTATAATTTTATAATACGGTGGCTTCCCTCTTGTCCACTGTTCTGATGACAATTTGAAGAAAACTGATATTACTCCAAAATATATGTACATACTCATCAATTTGTTTTTACGGTGGCCCGCCTAATATTGGTAGACATATTTTATTGTTGTCCATCCAGAAAATATATTTCTCTATGTATAACTCTGCCGTGGTATTTCCATTAGACTGGTACGAAAATGGAGGAAGGCTAATAATTGGTTTCGCCCAGTCTGGTAAAAAAATGCTTTCAAATGCATAGACTTTAATATGAATCTCAGAAATAACAATTTGTCTAACATAATGGTAAATATCGTAGGAATAACTCAAAACTTATTGCTACTAGCAATAAGTTATTCAGATTTATCAGTCGGATTAAATTCATATTCGAAGGATCTATTTATCGCTCTTAAGCTAGTTGAGTGCAAACAAATATTTTAATTCATTCATAGCTCTTGTATCCAAGATAAAAATTAAATAATATGACTCAAATTTCATCTGTTGAAATTTATTAAAAATTAATCGAAACAAAAGTACTAAAAAACTTCCCGGAGAATGCCAATATATTAATATATTTAGCCATGCTCAATTAAAGATAGATATACATTCACACTTTATTTTAATTAGGGTGAATAAATTCAGTTCAGGTGAGTTAATGAGATGAACATGGGCGGAATTTATTATTAAATCAGCGAAGGGCGATGAAAAATTGGTTTGATAGATGAAAATGTTAAATGTTAATTTAGTTTGTTGCTTGTTATAGATGAGTTAGGGTTTAATTTAGAAGAGTTATCCTAATCCTAGTTTTAGAAACAAGGCAATAATGATAAGATGTACATTTTATTGTTGTGTTAACCACGTTCCTTTTAATTTTTGATGTAGGAACTGATGTATGTGCATAATATCTTAATTTATTACATTTAAGTTGGCATTGATTTTTTTGCATTGGCATTGGCATGTTTATAGTCTTTTAGTTTAAGCACTTAATAATGCGAGTGTATGCGCGTGTTAAACAATTGCAAAGCCTTATTGATTTATATGCACTTGTAAGTTTCTTTTTATTTTTGAATTTTTGGCTTGTACCAATATTTGAAACAAGCAGGAATAAAGTTAGTAATCTCAAAATAACAAGATAAACTGATGATTCCCTTCCTCAGAATCATAATTCATTTTTTCAGCTTATCAGTCAGAAAGTAAAAGTGCTGGTTCCATTTTAATCGTTTTATTGCTATTGAGATAAGATTAATATTAATATTTTTGAAACATCATCCATTTTTACACTATCTACGATGTCAGCCTGATTGCAAAAGGATTTGTTTCCAAATCAGTGTCAATAGTCAATGTCTAAGGTAATTTTCTCTTACTTAGAGAAAGCAGAAAGTGACGAACTATATGTGCCAACTGTCTAATCAGTCTAGCAGGTGAAAGTCTCTCCCGGGGCCGAGAATCATTTTATTTTCTTTCTGGAGACGAATCCACTCCAGTCATTCCTTTAATATACCTCCCAGTTCCATTCAATGAAGGTTATCATGGACAATCTATTTTTGGCTTGTAATTAGAATTTTGTGCTACATCAATAACTCGCTCGGGAAGATCTATGAATGTTTGGTTGTGGCTTTGCATATGACATGACATGCCAAGAAATGCGAGACTTTAATATGTACTGTAAAAAATGTATGTCGGAAGACAATACGAATTGTGTGATTAATGACGAATGATGATATGATAATGTCTACAGATGTTCCTAACAACTTAATTGTTGAGTAAAGTAGCAGAAGCTGCAGCATCGCCATTAATTTTATGTCTTGTTTTAACTTCCTTCCTAAATACAACCATTTTTAACCATTTTGACAAGAAGTGAAGCAACCTTTGGCACCTCTTTTGCATGCTAAACGTGTGCAGAAAACCAAATCATGTACCTACTTAAACTAAAAGCATTGAACTTTGCTTTTGCTGTTGAGTGGCAAAGAATGGCACGCCATCGCCAGCCATATAAAAACATACAGGATATGGAAGAATAGGAAGATGGAATAGACCGGAACATAAAAGGCAATGTCATCATTTTTTTTCTGGCTATCTACCATCACTATCTACAATTGTTTGCTTTTCCCTAACACACTCTAGACAAAGACCGGTCAACAGTGGGGATATCCTTACGTCACAGTTTCAGACAATGCGAATTATATGCACATACATACCTTGGATTAGGATTACCATTTACCAAGTTCATACATTCAAATAGAATGCACAAAAGTATTCACGAAGCCATCTCAATAGACTCCTCCACTGATACATGATACACCCATATTTGCCCAAATTACTATTATGTCTATGTCGAAATATAGTAGCAATTTCTAACTAAATATAATAAGCGTATTTTGTACCAGGTACCGCAAATATACATCCATTCAACATATAACAGAATTAGTACACAGATGGAGCTAACATTGCAAATATTATTGCAGTAGTACGTGCCAGTCAGTTACCTTCTCCTCCTCCTCCTCGTCGTCGGTTGCATCCGCATTTCGAAGGTGGTTAATTTTATTTTCATATTTTTGCGGATTGTTGCCCACACCTGGTAATATAAAACTTTCTTTCATGTTATATCTCTTGATGGGACTGGAATGGGAACGCGTATGGTTCCCAGATTACCATGGAGTGGATTGGAACAGATTTGCAAACAAGCCTAACATACTTTTAGTTGGTAGGACGGTAGGAATATATTTACTCGTTTTTTTTTGTGGGATGATGATGATAATATGCAACTATGTAAGGTATGCTTTTAATTTATATATGTCTAAAAATGGTCATGTTCATGTCCGACTATCTGCTGCCCCAACAGCAGTAATTCATGTTGAACTGTGACAGGAGCAGGACGAGGCGTTAGATTAGAGCACAGGAGCACGCTTCCTTGTCAATTTGCTTTCAAAATATTTTTTTGCATGTATGCAAGTATTGGGAGAAGGTGATGGGGTACACTCTGATTTGATATTAGTCTGAAGTGAATGTGATAAGTCTTTGATAGTTTAAGCATCATTTCATAGCTCATGATCATAGCTTCAATCTTTTTTGGACTTTGGAATTAATACTGGAGTTAGTTACAAGTTACAAGGTACACAGTCTGGATTTAAGACTTGTAAATAAAATAGTAAATAAATAAAAAATAAATATTACAAATTATATAATTTACGTAGATATTAAAAGATTAATATAAACTGGATTTTAAATTCTTTGACTCTTCT
Source organism: Pseudosinella alba (assembly GCA_034700485.1). Classification (NCBI taxonomy): domain Eukaryota; kingdom Metazoa; phylum Arthropoda; class Collembola; order Entomobryomorpha; family Entomobryidae; genus Pseudosinella; species Pseudosinella alba. Next base: position 27,169 of record JAQIXQ010000055.1, read on the forward strand.
TCAGAGATAATGTCATAATTCCGTCAATTAATAAAACATTTCATTTCATATTTATTTCAAAATGGCAGAAGCTCTGCATGCATGACACTGACAATGAGCCGAAGACGCCGTCGCGCGCCACACTCAACAGCTATGCACAAGCTATGCAAAACTACCTATTTCATTTCCGTCATTTGCTACCTTTTTCCCTGCATTTCTCTCTTTGCATTGAATTACATTTCTCGTTCCCATACATTTTTGGACAAATCCGCAAATCGCAAATAAACTACATAGAAGGAAACAAAGTAGGTATACATGAAAAAGTAATGGAAACATGGAAGTTGAGGCGAATAACTCAAATAAATGCAATGTAATTAATATAAATGCATATTCTCAATCAAGATGTTAAGACCAACAGACCAGGGAAATACAATACATAAAACATAATAAATACATAATAGCCAACATCGATCAAATACATCGAGAGCAGGGATCATACTATCATCATCGTCGACCAATCTATCCGTATAATAATAAAAATAACACAATCTACATAATATTGTTTGATTCGTCTTCATGACGTCCATTCCATGTCTATTCCTTTTTCGAAACTACATAAGAGGAATTAATTATCTCACTTATTCCTCCCTCAACTCATCCTACAATACAAATAATAGCACACCATTCATATCCTATCATTCAGCATTAAACATGAACGCATTATTCTCCCCCGTCAGTTATCTTATTCTTCAGATTTCAAATTGGGATAATAAAACGGACTGACTATAAAATATGAATGTAGCCGGAGGAGCTTGAAGTTCACTTTTTAAAGCCTTCTCATATTCATATCATATCATAATCCTGTCATAAAAGCCTGAAACTGAAAGAAACGAAACGTGAGTTATACAATGGCCACTCTCTCTATGAATGAGTTGTAGAGGATGGGAATGGACAGACAAACTGCATTTATGAAAAGCCCATTATAAATGCGCCATTACCTATCATCACAATAATAATCTTCACAATGCATGCATATGCAACAACTGCAATACCTCTTTACATTCTCGACTTTTGATGGCTCTTTGATACAGCAACAATTTCATTTCATTGCAGTTATTGGCTCCTTCCTTCATATTATTATAAGATAAGTAAAGTATCACTATCATGACATGGCTATGACTATGACTACCTGCCTGCTCCTTCCTTTATTGTAGTTGATGGATTTATAAATTGATAGAACTGCTCAAAGCCCCGTCTGTGGTTCTTGTCATATATTTTGGGAGCCCCCTCTCAATCGGCATATGAACCCGTCAGCCTCTCTGCCAGATTGCGTAAGAAGAAGTTTCATTGCATTTGGGTAATGATAAAAAATGGAAATGTAGTCTTAAGCATGCATTAAGAGTCAATAGTCCATTATATTATCAGGATGCACATTCATTCATGTAGGATTTCATTTTTTATAATGTCTGTCTTGTCTGCAGAGAGGGTTTTCTTCTCTAACTATACTCGTATATATGACTATGACGGGGAGGCTGCGGGGGTGTCTCCCAAAAAAAAGCAGCTCTTGAAACACGTCGAGGAACAGTAAATAAGACATGTTGAGGCACTGACAGTAGCTCTCTGATTGTGAGTGAGTTCTGACTGTGAGCTCTGTGAGGGATGATGATGATGTTCCTTCACAATCCACATCACAAATTCACAAATCTCTCTCACATTATGAAAAGAAAGGAAAAGGGGAGATACTTACCCACACAATGATAAGAACAGTTACTTCTTTCTTCATAATACAATGTATAATGGGTTGCGTGAAGAACTGCGAGATATAGATGTAGGAGAAGAATGGGAAAGACGTGTGTGTATTTTTAGTCTATACATGAGTGGAAGTCTACATCAGAGAGAGGGATTGAAATTGAAACTACAGTTACTTCATTATAAGAAAATGGCAGCAGGATTTGCATGTCTGTCCACGGTCCGACCGGACAGGAAAATGGAATCTTTAATTTATTTATGTACCAAAGGAAAAAAATTACTTTCTTCAAAATGTCCCATTTCATTTTTGATACATTGAATATATTGTAACTACCTATGTACTATGTCGCATGCAGCTATGCAAAAATGGGAGTTTGTCAAATAGGGTGGCATGGAAATAAAAATGAAATGTTTCCTTTCGAAAATTCATTTGGAAATCATGAACATTCTTTCAAGGACATGCTAATTAAAAAAGTATATCTAAATTTTTACTTGCAGAATGAGCAATGAATTATGACAAGCTTATATGAACTGCAAGAATATATTTTGCAACCCGCTCCCTCCTTCCCCCCACCACCCCCAACGGTTTAATAGGTGTACTTCTTACACACGTTTGCAAAAACCTGCTTCTCTCTCCCTCTCTCAACTAACTTGACTTGACTATGATATGATATGACTATATCTCTCTCTACAGAGCAGAGAGTGAACATAAAAGGAGTCATATTAGTACATACAGTTTTTTTTAGCAAAATTTAATATGTGCTAAAAAGAAGAGTGCTTTCAGCAGAGACAAGAAGGCTAAGGCTCCCATTATCATTATTGTAATCATTATATTTTATCATTGCCATCATCGTCATCTTCATCCCATTTGTTATTATTATTGTTATTTTTCTGTATATATCTGTTTATCTCAAGGTTAGTACTCTTCTTGTGTGTGCTTAAGAGTGTGTGGACCAACAGTGACATGGTACACACCTGAATTATTAAAAAAAATGAATTCGCAATAATTACCCATCACCATCATCATCAACATGATCACCACCACAATTTTAAACTATAACTAGATACACAGTTTTAAAGAAGAAAAAAAAAACTACAACGGAAGTATCTATCAAAGCGGCAATCTAATTAAGCTTTTATAAATGGGCATAGAGATACATACATAAGGAGAGTAATTCGCTATACATGCCTAAATAGTATATTGCTCCACTTTTAATTAAATGTGTAGACGACAGATTGAACTGAATCTCAGAAGAAAATTATTGCACATAAAAGTTATCTTTTAAACTGCTACAGATGAAATGGTGTGTAGCACAGTTTTAAATACTTAATATACATTTCATTGCAAAAAAAATAGTTTTAGCAAATTATTTTAACTATTACACAACTTCAGTGGGAATAAAAATATGTAACTGTTTTTAACAAGTTGAATTAGTGGGAAAAAGCAACTCAATCGGGGAGAAGACATTTTAATTATAATTTTCTCCCAATCAAGATTGCACACTCACGCACATGTGCATAATATAGATATGGACATATCCATGGAATATGAATGACCTTTAAGTGGGGTGCGCAGACTAAATGGCGGCGACTGTAAGAGCCAGATTCAGAGTTGACATTTTAATATAACCAAGTTATATATCCCAAATCCACATCCTCCCCTCTCTCCCACTTAGCTCCTCCGAGAACTCATTTCCTCCTCATTATTACATGATCAGATCAGTTCCTCACCGTCACGGGGGCCGCCACGGGAGAAAGTATTATTAACTGGAACAAAGGTGAAAGGCGAACTTGAACCCATCGGAAACCAATTTAGCAGCAGCCCATATCAATTTCCCATCCATAACACATTTAATAATAGCTGGAGGGAAGAAGAAAAGGGAAATATGGTTGGGGGAAAGTCAACTCAAGTGTGGACAGGGAAGCACAAGGATATACATATGCGGAAGTGAAAGTAGATGAATAGGAGAGAGGGAAATCGGCTGTTGGTTTGGCTGTGGAGTGGGATATCGGAGATCGAATTTCGGGATATCATTATCTTTGAAGGTTTCCCAGTAATGGAGATGGAGGACATGATATGAGAGATGATATGAGTGAATATTGTTGGAAGTGCTGATTTTTTTTGGAAACTGCTTTCCCCTCCGGAATCTCCAATTCCTCCATCATCAGTCTCGATATTTTTTATCAATCAGGAGCATCGGATGTACCTTTCTCCCTGGGGAAAAATTAACTTGACCCGAGATTAAAGACCAGCTTGAATCACCATTACCTAATTATATTTTGTGCTAAATAAGGTTACATATGAAAAGATCCCCGTTTTCCATGCAAACATTGTCTTGAGTAGTGCATGGTCCACTATCAATTTTTGTATTATCAATTATTGATTTTTCTACTAAATCAGAACCAGTTTGCTCCGCCACGGACATGTTGATGGACAACCCTCTGGTGTGGGAGGGTGTGTTATCTCTGTGGGCAGATAAGGACTCGTCGACGAGTTAAAGAGCATTTAGAGATATGATAAGGGACAAACTATTTTCTACTGAACTGGAGAGCGTGGAGTCAACAACAGTATACACATCAAATACACATACAAAGTGACAAGGGAGATAATGATGATGAGAGAGAGTGTTTAATCTTCAGTAAATATTTGCAATCAACTGCATCATAATTTTAACAATGATATGATCACTCCGATTAAATGTTAAATACATACATAAATATTTTATAGATGGTATTATGTGCAACACGGGACAGTATTTTTTGATGCAGTGAGGACGACTCTGCTGACATGATTTGCTCTGTGATTAATTGTTAAAAATGGTTATATAACTTTAATAGAAAAATATATTTTAAATGTTGAGACAATCGAAAGGAAACTCAGAGAAGGAGATTTTTATTTTAACTGTTGAATTTTAATTGAACTTACGAAACTCGGCTGGACATACATGACATGGATTGTCATATCGTCCATGAAAAATATTTTAATTGCATTTAATTAAACATTTAACCATGATGGACAGTTTTAGTGTGCTTGTGTAAATAAACATTTTATACTTAAATATATTTTTTAACAGTATCTCCGTCACACCCCAATTTTAACTAATTCCTCCCCAAGTGAATTATCGAATAGTCCCGTTCTCTTCTGGTTTTAACTGCAAATGATAACTACAAAGTGTAATATGGATTATATATATTTTTTGATAAGTTAGTTGGTGGGGTTCGATATGACATGATAACAATAACAAAGTTTGACGGGCTTTTTATTATGATATGAAAAATGTTGCTCCCTTATCGTTCGACAGAGTAATAGTTGGCTGATAAGGTGTGAACAAGCGAAAATGCTCCTCCAGAGTTTGCTCTGTGCAGTATAAATATCTAAATATATGTTAAATGTGATATAATTGATAATGAATTGTGTGCGTTATCAACAGACTTTTTCATAACACAATCATCAACCTGACATGATTCATTTGCTGCAGTTTTTTTATTAGGGGGAGAAGGACGGATATTTTAAAATGATTTTAATGATAAGCGTAATAATAATATAAGGAGAAAATTGGAATGCAAATTTTAATCTTGACAGTTTTATTTCAAGTGATGATACGAAATGATGAGGGGACGACGACACTCAAGTGCTTAACGATGTTGTGTTAGTTTTTGATACGATAACATGTCAAGAGGCTTCTTGTTCTCCTCGTGTGTGGCTGTTGAATGATTAGAAGTTTGAAGTGTTCTATTTGGACACCCTTTTCCACGTTCAGAGCCAGCAGCGTTCTCTGGTTGGATTGGAATAGTTGCAATTCAGCTAAATGGCATGCTCTTTCACTTTAGGCCGTGGTCATCCTTGCCTGTTTGCTGCATTACATAGCTTAATTACAAGTATGATAAAAATTTATATGATTTCCGGTTTTATATTCATGAATAATCAGCAAGTTAGTTAAATAGTATATGCAAAGGAGAAGAGAAAGCTAATTGTTGTCTATGAATTTGTTTCTTTGCAGTGGAAATGTAAATTGGAGATGGAGCCGGGTGATTTAAGAATAAATTCTAGGTTGAGAGAGGACAGTGGCGGACCAAAGAACTCCCCCGGTACATATGGGCCTGTGGGTGGTGATGGGAACTCGGTCCTTCACTTTCGAAACCATAACCATAATCATGGTGTCCGTCAAGCCGTGATCACGGATGGTCGCTATCATCATCAATTGCCTATTCCCGGTAACCCGTTGGTCCTAGACAGGTATGACACTGTAGACCAAATGTATGGATAGATATGAATCATGCAAATATTATCTAGAGTGGAAATAATGCAAATATGATTTGGATTTAATTTCCTAGGAATGAGCCTGTGAAGGTATGGAGGGATCCTAGTTTAATCAATTCCGGTGAAATCCGTCATGTTGTCTCCATGCAACATTCGGGAGTGGTCCACTTGTCGCATCCCCATCCAATGGTGGCTCACAGTAATGTGAACACCGGTGGCAGTATGTATCAGCATCATCATGACAATAAGCCATTGGACACGATGAGTCGGGAGCCGTCCATAAACACAACGGATGTGCTCCGGGGCAGGGCGCCGGTCATGTATGTTCCTCATCCCTCTCAGGGTGCAAAACCTCCTATGGATGCGTGGAGGCCAACTGTAGTACAGTAAGGGAGTTTAGCAAAATTGGATATATAATAATAGTGACCAATTTTTAAAGTCGTATAACAACATTTGTTTTGGAACTTTGCAGGAATCCAAAGGACTTCAGAGTTAACCTCAATAGTAAAAGTACTGTGGAGCAAGCCGTTCATGATCATTTTGTGGAAAGTTTGAGACTAGCGCATTTAAAGGGGAATACGACCCAACCAGTAGCGAAACATGAGGAACGACCGCCCAATCCACATTTGCAGGCGCAAATGCAGCGATTTTATCCACCCCCTCATGATAAACGCCATCATGGTAAGGGACATAAAATAAAATCCATTACTCCAATTGTCGCGTTTTATTTTATCCGAAATTATCTAACAATTTTTCCTTTGATTAGATTTACCATCACCCCAAGTCATCTATCAGATTCATCAACAGCAGCAGGCTCAAGCCCAAGCCCAAGCGCAAGCCATGGCTAAACAAGAGCTCCCCGCACCCCCTCCACTGAGAAGTGAGCCCCAGTACCGCACCGGCCCTCCCCCGGAGAGTAGTCGAAAACACCAAATATATGGAGCACCCGACGTAATAGGCAGATCGCACGATACTCCACAACAACAAAGTAGTATTAGATATGAACCGGAGCCAATCTCAAGGCTAGATGTACTTCCGTCCGAAAACAGTGTTCGCTATCAGAAACTCCCTCCTGCTCCGTCACCCCGGCGTCATCCGCAAAATGATTTGCACCTGGAGCGAAACCGAAGCCCCTTTAACAAACAGCCCACTCCAGTGATTTCTCCAAATTCCTTCCACATGTATCCTCAAGCTCACATAAGTAAGCACAAGGTGAGCAGTCCAGCTCCCCAGCACATGTATGGCAAACCTGGACCTTCCACTCGACCTTATGATATGATCGGGGATCCATCTGTACCACTTCCGCTGACATCGAAAGGAGGGTTAACCAGACCTTCCCAGTCCTCACCTACTCATTACGCTCATACAAGCCCAACGTTACCACAGCATGATATGAGGAAATCTGATGTGGCATATTACATGTATAACAATGGTCCACCAGGATTTCACCAGTCCATGTCTCCCCAAGCCCACATCCATGCTATACAGACGCAACCTCTGGACTTGGGAGGGAAACGGAAGGCGGAGGAGGAAATGTATAAAGGACCAATGCCCCAATATAATGACCAAGCCGCAATTAAATCTATATATGGATCTCGCAAGCCTCAACCTCCCCTACCTATGGAAGACTCCAGACCTAAAATGTCTCACAATCACGTCAACGTCAACAGTCCAATTCCATTATCGCTAACTGTGGGGGAGATCCCTTCAAAGAGGAAAATTGAGGATGCTACAATGCCTTTACATTTTGACACCAAAAAGGTTAGAAATGATTCGACTGTGATCAGTTCTACCAACTTAATAATTGGTAGGAGCAAAGAACAAGATTTCAAGCCCAATACGGTAGACTCCCTACCTCCAGTAAAACCAAATCGCCCATATGCCGTAGACAATATTTCCCCCATCTTACTGATCCATCCCGGTAGCGATGCCGGTAATAGAGGGAAACCAGAAATTACTCACACTCCTATACCGCTTGACATTAAGAAGCCAGTCGTCGCTATTGGTGCTGCTTTAGATACTCATCCTTCCGTAATTACAACAGCAGTTTCTGTTCTTAAACCCCCGTTGTGCAATGGGAAGCACAATGACTCTATTATAGAAAGTAAGCCAATCATGGTTGTGCCGGAACAAAAGGCTGAAGCTAAGCCTGAGTCAATACAAATCAAGGTCGAACCAAACATTTCCAATTCTACTGCCGCCTCCACATCCTCATCCTCATCGTCCACGGTGTCAGCCCCAACTAAATTCCAAAAAGTTCCAAAGAAAGCATGGGTGCTCCAATGGCATGAGGGGGATGGGACGGCTGAGAAAACCACCGAAGAAAGTACCAATTCCTCCCAGGCAGCGCATGTTATTGAAGCAAGAAGCACAAGTAGCCCTGCCGTAGCCAGCACCAGCACCAGCAGCGAGAACAAAACCCCGTCGGAAACTAAGTCAGAAGAGAATGGCAGCGAAAAACTAGTAAATGGAACAACGACACCAAGCGTGGAAAGTGAAACGAAGAGTCCACCAGCAACGAACAGTTCTCAGCCCCTGAATGGCTTTGGGAAGGAAAGGCTGAATGAAAGTGATATTGGTTCTGAAAATGAGTCTGATAACAGTGGCAAGGAAAAGTCACTCACTGACAGTGGGACCTCCCCAACCAAAAAGAATGGGAGAAAGGGGAAGGAAGGTGGTAGTGGCCAGTCATCTCCCAAGCCTGACTTAAGGAAGGATGGTCTGTGCAAACGACCTCATGTCATCCAGCTTAAGAGGACTGGGGAATCCTTTATCCAAGCTGAGACTTGTAATCGCGTCACCCCAAAGATTGGAAAGTGCAGGGAATGCCGATGGCATCCTTCCGGTCGTGGATCCAAGAGGCAGAGTGGAGCTTATTGCAGGTTTTATGGCTTCCGGAAATTGCGCTACACCAAAGGTGGATGCTTGACTGTTGCTGGATTTTCGGATCCTTATACAGACCCATCCAAGGTAAGACTCGATAAATTTTTATCATCCGTTTTGATTGTTGGGGTCGATTTGTAGATGCTAATCTCACGCCTTTTGGTCATGTATAGATCACGGAACATGATCAGTTCCGGTTATGGCTTCCCTCCACCAACTCCCCAGAGGGGGTGGACGTGGACATATCCAAGTTCCTCCTGTCCCAGTTGTCTCATCAGTTTTGCGATCTGGTACAAGAGGAAGAGGAAGCGAGGTGCTTGGCAACTTCCCAAGAGCTGTCGGTAATTGCCTGGAAGCCATTACTGAAGGGAGTGCGGGAGATGTGTGATGTGTGTGACACGACCCTGTTCAATTTCCATTGGGCTTGTGGCAAGTGCGGTTTTGTGGTTTGTTTGGCTTGCTTTAAAACAAGAAAAAACCAAAGTGGGGAGGAAAAGGCAAGTTCCATTTATGTTGATGTTGATATATACATAACTTCTGAGACATAATTCTTTCAGCAAATATAACCATTTTGAATTTTCTACTCATTATAGATGGCTGAGAATACCGGGAAGGACCGCGATGAATTTCAGTGGCTGCTTTGTTCCAATCGGTGCGGTCACGAACTGGATAAACTGATGCTAGTCCAGACGATTGCTGGGGATGCTTTAACCGACCTGAATGATCGCTTGCACCGCGTATGTTCCCATTGGGAAATATCCTTAGAATGTGGTTGTAAGGCTGATAATAAACCTAAGCCAATTGAAGAGGCTCCGTCACCAGATTCAAATGCGAAATCCACGGTAAGCTTAAAAATCATCCTTACGATTTTTTCTAACTGTTTTTGGAGGCCAGTGAAATAAAAAAATTGTATGCTTTCGTATATTTAGGAAAAGCCTGATGCTGAAAATTCGACGGACAAACCCGATGACAAGTCTCCGTCGAAAGAAGAGGTAAGTTTTTGATGGACTTTAAAAATGATTTATCATTATTATCATGTTACCCCTATGTATATTCATGTTGGCATTTTTCGATTTTAGGAACCGACTACAAAAGCAAAGGTGGACGATGAAAATTCAACCGTTGAGAATAATTCCAAGCCAGAATCGCCAAATTCTGATACAAAAACGAAAATTGCAGACAGCTCTACCAATGGCAGCGAAAAGAATGATGATAAAATTGATGATAGCGAGGATTCTCAATACTTTGGAAGATCCAAGATCAGAAAACTTACGAAGCAGCCCCCTCGCCTAACCATTAGTTTTGCTACAAATGATAGCTCACAATTATATCCCGCCGTGAAACATTCTTGGCTATGTAACGGGAAATTATTGAGACTGTTAGAGGCTGAAAATCCTGAAAATTACAAAATATTCCATGAGATTTGGAAGTGTGGTCAACCGGTGCTCGTGTCAAACATTGCGGAGAAGCTGGACAAAAGTTTGTGGACGCCAGAGTCCTTTTCCAAAGATTTTGGGGAGTATAAGCATGATCTGGTGAATTGCATTTCCGGGAGTGTGGTTCCAAACCAGCAAATGAAAAAGTTTTGGGAAGGTTTTGCCCATGTTGGCAAACGACTCAAGGATGATAACGGAGAGCCCATGCTTTTGAAGCTGAAGGACTGGCCACTCACGGATGACTTTGCCCAGACGTTACCCACCCGCTACCAAGATCTGATTGGGGCACTTCCATTGTCTGATTATACGCTGAGGGATGGAAAGCGAAATCTTGCAGCTAGATTGCCAGCCGAATTTATGAGGCCAGACTTGGGACCCAAATTGTACATGGCGTATGGCTCCGGATCTCTTTTAGATAAAGGAACGACGAAGTTGCATCTGGATGTATCGGATGCTGTGAATATGCTAGTGCATTGTGAGACTCCCCAAGATATGGACTTGGAGGAGCACAATAAAGGTACTAACTGAGGTCATTCCTTGGCCATTTATTCTTAAGCTAAATGGAGGAAAGGGTTTTAATTTGTCACATTTCTTGTTAATATTCCAGCCGTAATGAACGCTATCGAAGAATCTGACTGTGATGTGGTTACCATAGACCGTGTTTTACAAAAGAAAGAAGTACCTGGAGCGATATGGCATTTATATGAAGCTAAAGATGCCGATAAAATTAGAAATTTCTTAAATAAAGTAAGTTGTAGTCCCAACTAAGAAATGGTTCTGATTTTTTTTTCGTTGGGGGAAAGTGTACATGGGGCAAGTTGAACTATAGTCACGTTAACTTAGCAGTTAACTTCAGCAAATAAATATAAATGGTATGTTATATTTTATTTCCAGGTTGCAACCGAGAATGGTGTGAAAGTAGAAAAGGACCATGATGCGATTCATGATCAAAGTTGGTACCTGGATAAAGATTTACGCAAGAGACTTCAAACGGAATGTAATGTTGATGGTTACGCAATATTGCAGTGTGCAGGAGATGCGATATTTATCCCTGCTGGTGCTCCTCATCAAGTACGTATACTATTTCAATTGACAACATCAGGAAATATTTCATTTAATTTCGTTAATCATATTATGCGAATATTTTATTTCTATTTCTGATTATTCTTTATCTGTTTCCCAGGTCCGGAATCTCCAAAATTGTATTAAAGTAGCTGAGGATTTCGTCTCCCCAGAAAATATCAGTCACAGCTTTTACCTGTCCGAAGAAGAGTTTTGCGTCCCCAGCAAGGCTCACCCCAATCGTGAGGATAAGCTTCAAATTAAGAATATTGTATACCATACAGTGAAGGATGCCGTTACAGTCCTTCTCTTACACAACACTGAAAAGTCTGAAACTTCGTCAAAACACACAATAGAATCATCCACTGCGCTTCCCAAAGACTGTCAGAAGAGTACCTCTCCAGGATAAAAAAAAATCCTGCTCCTGTGGTTGTGAACTCTGCAACCGGGTTAAAAACTGAATTCATTTAAGAGCCGAATACAACACATACATAATTTCTTATTAGAATAGGAATTAATAATCTCGTCGCGCAATATTATTCACCTTGTTGAGGCGATACAGAAACAACTTCGTTACAAGTTTACCAACTCCATATTATGTGAAAGCATTCAAATTCAATCTGCACCAAAAGTTTATAATCGATCTCAAATAATAATTTTATCCCCACTGCATATATATAATGATGGTGATGAGGTGAATATTATGCAATGATGCTTAAAATTATAATTTATGATTAAGCACCATCAACTTTATCTTGAGGATCTTATGCTTGTAATGGTAGTCCTATTTGGGGTTGTGGTGGGAAGGCAGAACAAAAAAATTGGTTGTGTACATGTCAATTGGTTTTGATGTTTCCAAATATTATTTAACTCAAACCAACCGATCTTAAACCTTGGTATGGCCATGGTTAGTATTTATAGTGGGGGAGGAGCACGATAATCTAAAAAAAATAATCACCCATTTTACCATGTAAAAATGGCTTAACAATTAACCGGCGATTCCAAAACGGTGAGCCCGAAAAACAAACATGTTTCCATTTCTACACATTCATGATATGCTACACACACCTCCACAAACACTGTTAAACATATAATACATGTCATCATCAGAGCACTGTTATACCAGCTTTATATAAGTACCTTGTTAAATTTAACTGACCTGGATTTTGCATTGATGGTTGATGATGATGCTAATTGGTCATGTCGTCATCATCATCATGCAATATGTATATTTCGAATATTATAGTGAGAGAAAGATAAAAAAAAATTTCAAGTAGAATAGTTTGAAAAAAATCCGGACCGACATTTTACAACTGACCAAAAAAAAAATATTTTTTAAAAAACAATGTTTAAATCTTAAATACGGAAAATGTTTTGCTCATTGATAAAAAAAAAGTTGAACTGTACTTTTTGTATAATATAGGTAGATAGGGAGAGATGGGAACGTTCTTTGCGAAGATGTATTTAATGACCTGATGACAATTTGGAACTTTTTAATAGAGGAATCTAGTGTGAAATACGATCAGTAATTTAGTTAGGAATAAATCAGTGCTTCAGTTCCACGGTTTTGCACTATTAAATAATATGAACCAAAATTAGGTAGACAATTTATAAAGATAAAAAGGAATTATTTTATCTGGAAACATTAATGGCTGGTTAATTAGGTAAAAAATTATATTTAAAAAATATATCTTCATGTCTTGCCTGGGAAATGAGGATGACGAGGATTGATAAAACTAAATAAATTAGACTTGATAGGGGAGGAAACTGTAGATTAGACTTTAGAATGGTAGCATAAAAAATATATAGCTTGATTGAATGGTAACTGAATCGGTATAGTTATGGTCATTTATCAAAATGGAAAAATGGCGATGAATTTATAAAAAAAAAATGGCGATAGCAAAGAGTCAGTATTTTTTTGCATAAAGCTGCAACTACGACGACACGATTAAATCACGGCATAAATTTTATTTAACTACGGCTCTACTTTTACCACAGAGTACAGTAACCACGGACATAAATATTATATCATATTATATGGCTTTATATAAACCTAACACAAATTAAAAAAAGCATCAAATCAAAAAACTGTTATAAATAACTATATTAATTAATTAATATGATCAGGGGGTCAAGCTCGGGAATGGGTACACATTATATACTCCAAACAGGATGGGGGAACAGTATAATTATTATGGACAATGATTGTTGTGAAGATATATATGATTGTAAATAAATCGAACTTATCCAACAGTTTTTTTAAAAGTTATTATTTTTTGTTGATGATATTTTAACGGCATTTTTAGAACGAAATATATAATTATATCGTAATAATAATAATCGTAATTAGTTAGAAAAAATATTTATATAATGAAGAGGATGAGGATGATGAAAAGTTATTTAACTGGAAAACGAGATTTTCTCAAAAGCTAATAACAATAATATTAATAATAGTTAGTTAATTTACATTTTAACAATGATAAAGTTTGATATGAACATGAACATAAATGTATATTTTAGCGGATAAGAACAAAGGAAAACAATCGGGTATATATCCTCGTTGACTAATGAGTTGGGTAGATGAGGTTGACTAATCCTGATTGTGCTTCTAAATAGAGACCATGATACACACACATAATATGAAACATATTTTAATGATAATTGATGATAACACGGTAGGTAGATAATTTTAACTGTTGTTATGATTATTATTTTAAGATGCTATTTGAACATAACGGTTTTTTAGAAGGCCATTCATTTCATTCAGTTAGAAAATCCTGTACACGTTATCATTAATTAATTAACATCATTATCATTATTATTCATTATCATTGTTGAATATTGAATTTGCATAATTACCCAAAGCTACATATTATTATATAGCTACATATTAAAACTATATTACTTAACTGTCTACAAAACTGTTGTTATGATTATGATTATGATTAATTGTTATTATTAGGATGGATTTTTTACTGAGATGTTAGCGAGAGGAGAAAAATGGAACATTACTGATTTTTGTAACATATTATTATTAAATATATTAATTGTAATTATTATATATTATGGAGCGCATGGACATAATTTTTTTGTTCTGTTAAATACTGTATTACTATATTTACTATTTTTAGTAAAAAGGGGTGTTGTAGCTCTGGATGTTAAATATGTTTTACGTGGAAGCTGATTAATAAAAGGAAAACAGTGATTTTTTTTTGGAACTTACCTAAAACAAAACAAAAAATAGTTAGTGGTCAATAATAATTAATTTCATTAATTTCATCAGCATTTAATAAATAATTCGACCAGTTAAAAAGTGTTGGCGTCCCCATAGCTAATTTCATATTATGGCATGGCATGCATGGTGATATATGAATTGTATCACTTTGTTCCACTTCCACTCCATTAGAATATAGTGTGCCTTACTTTTGTCGCAGAGTGCCCCGTTGAAGAAATTGATGAAAGTGGTCTCAAGTCTTGGGATTCAACCAGCAGCAATATTATTATGTTTATGCATAGCCATGTTCACTATAGCCTTGCCGACTCGAACAAGAATAGAGATGCTGCTAATGCTGTGTGGGCTCATAAAATAACGAACAAAAATAAAAGTCCAGAGAGAAAGAAAGAGTGAAAGAGGATACGCTAGTTGTAAGCCCAAGTTGCATGTACTGGAGAACAAACATCTCCTCAATTCTTAAATTTTGATCTGAATCTGACTGCAACTAGACTGGAATATTGAATATGAATGATGCACGCTTGAGACAGGAAGTGGCAGTTGGTCTAAATTATTTCTAGAGGATGTTGCAGTGGGAGGATAACGCCGGAAGAGTGAAAATAGGAATTTTCAAAAGTATATATTTTTTTAATAGAAAAACGAAATGAAAATTCATTTCAATGAAAAAAATTCTCGAAACAAAAAACAATAAAGGAAAATTGGTAATAATTATATGCACTTTTTAAAGGTGGCAGGGAGTATTTAATGTGAGTATATTTGGGAGGGACTTATCGTTAGGAAAAAATTTCATACATATTAGGGCTATAGTAACTGCAATTTAAGTTCAATTTGCTGCTAAATTATAATAGGCCTAGGTGTTGTTATCGCATTAGATAGGTTGTAGGAGGGAGGGGGAGTTAGGGTTCGGAGGGGTCGGGTACCGGGTGGAAGGAGGGACAGAGGTCGGTTACCACATAATAACTCCTACCGACGAGAATGGATCAGAAGACCTACAACTTCACAGTTCTCCCCCTGTTTCCGGGGGAGAATGAGAACGATAACCTGAGGCGGATAAGTGAGGAGGACAAGCGCTACACTTGCGTCTTCTGTCGGAGTTCGGAGGTGAATGAGGTCAGCCTGGGACCCCTCTTCATTTCCGATGGGGTCGTGACCCACTACTTTTGTATGGTAAGTCAATGCCAAGCCAGTATCTAGATTGAACGTTAAATTGGGAGACAAGTGGGGAGCATCATGCTGATTGCGATAATCATATATACTTAATATACTTCATATACTTGATTAATTATGTCAATTCTGCTTGTTTTGCAGTTGTTTTCGGCTGGCCTTGTCCAAAGTGGGACTGACAGGGATGGGATTCTGGGCTTTCTTCCCGACGATATCCTGACAGAAGTTAGGCGAGCAACCAGACTGGTACTGTTACTTCAAGTGTAACTTAAAGTTTATATTTAACTGTTATCAGGAAGACGACAGAGGCATTTTCTAATTGTCAATTGTATTTTGTTTTCTGAATAGAGGTGCATATACTGCCATACTATTGGGGCTTCAATTGGCTGCTGTGACAAACGATGTAAGGCCACGATGCATTTCACTTGTGGCTTGGGAAACGGGACAAACTACCAGTTTTATGATAACTTTGAGTAAGTTACAGGATAACACATTTATTATTGGTTACGCACAGTTTTGCTAACCGGACGTTGAAGAAAAAAGAAGTATGCAATATTATCAATTTTGTATTAGATCCTTTTGCATCAATCATTCAAAGAGGAGGGTTTTGGAAAAGCTGGAAGATGATCTGGAATGCCCGATTTGCCGCTGTCTCCATGAAACTAAAGATAATGTTATTGTTGGCGGATGCTGTAAGTCTGCAGTGTTTCATAAATCCTGCATCCAGGTAGGGCGATAATCAAAATTATTTAAATTGTAGAATTTATATTGCTTACTTGAAATGAAATAGACATATTAATTTTATCTTCAACATTGAATTGTTTTCTTTGAACATATAGAACCATGCTTTCAGTGCCGGATATTTTTTTAAATGTCCCACTTGCAACTCCCAAGATGCTTTTATTAAAGATATGAAATGCCAAGGAATCTTTGTGCCTGAGCAGTATGTTGCAAATTAATGAAAACTGTTTTTTACAGATGATAATTTTATTTAATTCTCCCCAATCATGGAAAAGCCAAATAAGGATGATAATTAAACTGTGATTTTCGTTTGTAGGGATGCTGCATGGGAAAGGGAGCCAAATGCTTATCAAGAGTTACTATATCAACATGACCGTTGTGATGCACCCGAATGTGTTTGTCCTAAAGGGCGAGAATATGGAGCTTCTAAAGGGTGCCTAACTATTATTTGTATTTCCCAAATATGTAGTCCTCTTGTTCCATTGATATTCACTTGTATGAACTGAAAATATAGTCTTGGTAATAATATGAGCCCTTTACTATCCTTTATAGACAATGGTTGCTTGCCCGTTGTCGAACCTGTGGGGCTGAGGGTACCCACCGGGAGTGCGGGAAGCTTTCAACCATTGCCAATTGGACATGCACCCCATGCTTGGAAATAGAACGCCGAACTGATTCCGAGAAAAAGACTGCCCCCACCATCAAACCCGCAAAAAAGAAAGCCGCCCCAGTAAAATCCGAACCCACAACAGTTCCATTTCCACAACCCGGTCCATCCTCCGGATTTACTTATATCCCTACCCCCATTACAGAATCCAATGGACCAAGCCGCAAGGCAAAGCGGACTGGAACAAAGGCATTCAAGGAGGAGTCTGATCAGGATGTCAATTTAAATACTATAATAATTCCACCATCGTGTCGTGATTTTTTCCCTCATAGTAAGGCAGCTCTTCAAGTGTTTGCGAAACGTAACGATGGTTTACCTGATTGGAGAAATTTTCAGCTTGAGGTTCAGTTGGTTGACTTGTTCGTGGATGTAGTGGAAAGGCCTGCGGATAGCAGTAAAAGTGAAAAAGCTAACCAAGCAAAAGTAAAAACTACTTCCACGACCAGTACGAAACGAAAAGTAGCGCCGAAAAGCAATGGCCATGAACCGGAGCCACCAAAACGGCAACGGAAGGCCTCAACTGAAAAAAGGAAGCCTAGTGGGAAGCGTACTAGCTGGCAGAAGGGGGTTCTCAAGCCAAGAAAGTCAAAAGCCAAAACTGTTCCATCAGTAGAAATAGTGAGTTCAACGGCAAGTACCGTTTGCAACTCCCCTGGTGATGAACAGTCACCCTCCTCTTCCAAGGCAATCCTTGAGGGGATCAGGCGCTCTCAAAGTTCACTGCTGACCTGGCTAACTTCAACTTCGGAAGCCACCAAGTGGGTCAAGGTTGAAAATTCCATAAAGAAGGAGCCTGGGGAAAAGTCTGACGAGGGTGTTGAAAAGCCCATTAAGAAGGAACCTGAACCCAAACCCAAACCCGTCCCTCCAAAAGTTTCTCCTGCCCAACAAAAATCGGAAGGTAAAACGAAGTTACCTTTTGAACTTTCCTTTGGTCATCCAAATGCTCAGATTCTAATCTTGTGGAGTTTTACCATAAATATTTTTAATCTTTTGAATCTTTTGTAGGTGTCAAACGAGTCAGTAACAACAACACCTTGAACGGGTATGGCTTCCTCCCGATCAAGTCTGAGAATAAGGACTCCAATATGAATAATCACAAAAGCTGTGAATCCTAATGATTGTACTGCAACATAAATCTCTCGTGCGACCAGTTGAGTTGAGACTGTATTTATATTTAATTAATCAGCGAAAATGATTTGAACATCTGAGTTACTGTAACTGAGTTAATTTTCATATTTAGTATCTATACTATTTTTGTAAAGTATTTGATTTATTTTGTTTTGTTTCTGTTTAATTTTAAATAATTGTGGAGTAGGGATGATTTATATAAAATTGATGTTAATATATATATATACTTATATTTAAAATTGCATACTATATTTACTGGCGATCTTATTAGCATAGTAATGTGAACCCAATCAGTATACGTAGATATTATAATTTTGTAGTGAAAGATAGTTGATCCAATTTATTTATCTCATGGATCGTATTATATTGTTTAGTAAATATGAATTATGCGAGACAAGATGTCATTTTTTTATATTGTTATGAGTAAATATGGAAACAATTAGGAAAAGCTAATCAGTATATATTATGTAGTACATATTTATACACAATGACTACATAGATTATATGTACCAATAAATCAACAATACATTTAAAAAGCTATTTACATATATTACATAAAATAGCACACAACAAATAAAATATGTGCCTACCTTACATCTACTTGGTGCACTTTCGGTTTTTCTTCATTGAATGTTCGGAATGCATAAAATTTCCAAACTTTCAAATTCTACCTAAATAATTTATAGGTCACGTAGTTAGAAGCAGTACCTATTTTGCTATTTCAGAACATCCAATAAAGACAAGCAATAATCACCTCCTCCATGTCTCTTACCCGAATACCATTAAATTGTCTAACCGTCTATACGGAACAGTCGTAAAAATTAGCCGCATTCAGACAAACCGTAGGTATGCAGGTCTACTGACTTACTCCTGTGCTCTATAATTCTATATCATTCGCACGACCCGCCTGCAAACATTTAATTTGCCTCTGATGATGATCCCATGCCATGATGCCACCCGATTGCAAAAATTCATGCACATTTGTTTAAGCAAATTGTTATACATTACATGTGATATGTTCAGAACTTCCGAGCCCATGTTCCGAGCTTAGAATGTCAGTGAACAAGACTTTGGATTGTTCTTAATCAAACTGTTCCTATTATTCGGATTCACCCACTGATCCTGAGTTGGTGAGTATGTATCTGCAGGGAAGCGTTGCATATTGGCTGTTTTACGTGACTGCATTTTATTGATCAAGTGCACCGGTTTAAATCTCACTGTGCTTGGCTTGGCTTCACCAATCCTCCCTTCCATTCCTATACACCCGTATAATGTATGAGCATTTAATTTACAAAGAGGGAAAATGTCAAGATTGTGATCACACGTAATTAATTAGGACGAGACAAGTGGAGAAAATAGATTAATGAGAGGTTGCTTCCATTTAAATGGAAAGGCGTCATACATCATGTGGTGGATCTAGTCAAGCCTGTTCGAGTCTTAATACTTGGTTGGCATTGGAATGGAATTGGTGTTATCATTCCATTCCTAGCTGAATTAGTGGGGCAGAGCTATATAGTGTCATGTCATGTCTTAAAACTCGATCATGCATGACCTCTGTCGAATTGTTTGTCCCAGTCGAGCAATAATTAACATGTGTGTTTGTCTTGTTATGTTTCCACTAGAGATAAAGTTACGCTTTTAACTTGGGGACTGAAGCTTATGTATCAAGTAGCAAAAGCTTATCTAGGATTTAGTTACAGCATTAGCCAACTTTGACTTTCCAACCTCGTTTTATCTTACAAATTTTTCTAGCTTGTTCTCTCACATTGTAAATGACTAGATCGGCTCGTCATTAGATCACATTAGGAGAGATTCTCGGTGCTTGTATATTCCTCGGGAAAATGTACTAGAAGACAGAAATTAGCAAGAACAATCTATCTGCTATTGAGGGTAACATGAAGAGGAAGTGGAAGTGACAAGAACAATTCAGACTGGAAGCTATAGCCACGCCATAGAAACGGAAACGTTACTTTCTTCCCATGATTATAAAAATAAAAAGATCTAGACCATATTGGAATTGGTGATTGAATACTATGACTGTGGCTAACTGCCCTGATAAGCAATAATGCTGACACTTGGACATGGGATAATTTATCATTTCCACTACTCATCCCAGAGTTATCCTTCCGTAATAAATAAATATATTTTTTCAAGGGATCTTCCCGTAACCGTAACCCACATAAAATGTTATTGGACCAATCGTCGTGATAGGTACATGTATAATTTTTATTTATTCATGGATGCCCTCACGATTTTTTATCTTGTCCATCTTCGCTTCACCATTTCCAGTCATGCTAATTATCGGGCCTCTCTCCCCCACACTGACTGAACCAAACATATCATTGACTTTGACTGTCAGTCAGGAAACTGCATATTTGATTATCTTACAATTAGCGTGAGTTAAGTCCAATGTAATGATGGGACATAAAGTGCTTTGCAGAGCTTTAAATGCAGTTAAAAGGTCCAGTCTCGTCCTTTAGTTTCCTGTTGACAGCTTTATTATTAATAATAATTGCTGACCATCCATCCGTATGCAAAATCGTTGCATATTATCAATTATGGTATCATGGCGAATATCATTTGCTGATTATTATTTATTTATGCAGGCACACTACCTTGCAGCTGCATCGAATGTCAGACAAGACCAGACCAAACCACGCCACCCGTCATTCCCCAAGAGATGATCACAATGAACAATGACAGGCTAACACTTTGTTACCTCTTGTCGATCCAAATCAGCCAATGCAATCACACTTTAAAGGGAGATCATCATCATCATCAGGATCATCTCATGGAAAAGCTTGAATGAAAATTAAAGTCATTGATAAAAATATATTCCATGTACAAGTCTCTCCGTATTTGTACTTAGGGAATGGGAAGGAGTACCTATCCCATGCAATTATACGTACATGGGTTTCCATTACCCCTGGACTGTTACATTGTCGTGCAGTCATGTCAACAAAAATATTGTTCCGACATCGCGACATCGACATACCAAGTCAGATCTAAGTATAAAACAAGACAGCAAATAAGATAAACGTAAAACCTCTAAAACAAGCCGTCCCTTAATAAACACGTATGATTTATCATTAGTCGTAGCAGTTAGCATAATGCAAAAATATATTTCAATAATAAAAATCTGCAATTTTTCAGAATCAAAAACAGCAAATTATTTTTATCAACTCGTTTTTCTTAACTGTGATTTTAGGGCCAAATTGCATAAACTGATCTTGTCATGTACAGAAATAAAAATTGTGCATGTGTGAATGTCTCAAGTGGATGACTGACGACTAGAGAGAGAGAGAGAACAAGACTGATCACTGCATATATTTTTGTTCAGATAAAAGTTTCCCATCATGGAATAAAGAAGACGATGACGATGATGATGGTGTTTGTACATGGTTGTGCACCTAGTCAAGATGATCATGATGATAGTCTTCAATTCCTAATATGGACGCCCAGCCATCAACTTCAAGCCATCATGGTCTTGTTGCCTATGACAAACAATAAACTTGATTGTTATCCTTCTACATGTAATAAAATGTATAACTTTTACCTTGCGTCCAAGTTAGTTTTTGGACAAGAAAAGGACTCTCTCTATCGTCATGAACTGATGATGGAGATGCAGATGCAGGGTGCAGCTAGAAGGATTAGAATTGGCATTGTTGAACCTAATAGTAATTTTAATTTACAAATGGATACCTACATTACATGCCTGCCTATATGTGGACTTCCCTGACAACATTTTTTAGAAATTCCAAATTCTGGAATATTCCATCATGTAGTTTGTAAATAGCATAAATAATATCGTTCTTAATCGTAAGCAAATGACTTCGTTCATTTCTCCAATCATTTTTCATGACCCCCTTGCATTTCATTTCAGCGTCATAAGCACACCTTTTTTAATCTAACTTTCTTCAGCAGCTTTAGAACTCAAGGAAAATAAATAAATTACTATCGATTTCCCTTTCAAATGTTCAAATGACTTTTGTTTACAATAAAAAAGTTTTTAAATTAACTCTCCATGTTCACCATATAGGAAAGTACTTAAGTTCCAAATAACTATGATTTTGCTAATCTAAAAATATCAGCTAAATTAACCATCTCATACCCTCATGTTTTATAAATTATAATAGTTACTATCCATAAAAAAGTTTTAGTGGCAGTCAATCCCCTTTTGCTTTACAGTAGGTCTATGTAACAATGCACATTAATGACATAATGACATTAAGTATTAGAGAGGTTAGAAAGGTTAGAAAGGTATGAGATGTGGAACAGATATAGATAGGTAAAGGGTAAGTAGGTATCAATATTCATTTTAAAAAACTCATTATTTCACGTAGGCGAATCAACATCGGCAAATTTTTATTGCCCCAGTAATGGCTGTAATAATCAGAGCTAGATAAAAATCTCTCTGCTCCTCCTCATTTGTCCTGTCCTGTTTCTGTTCAGCATCTACAATTGCAATCATCAATAAGCTTTTGTTGCCGTTGGTCTTGTAGATAAATAAAAAGCGTTGCAAATGGACTGATCTGATCGGATAAATAAATCTGAAAGGTATGGCTTATCTCCGTTAATTACAATAATTAACCATACGAAGCAATGCCATTTAGCCAGAATTATGGAGTGGCCAGCTCAAATCTCCGATATTGATTAGATTAATTATTTGAATGCGGAATTATGCAAATGGATCATTATTTTTGTTTCATTTCCAAACTCACCTTTCAGTCAAGATAAATGACAAGACAAGCATAACAAGGGTAAGGAAGATAGTCATTTTCGTCTGCAAAGCAGAGGAATAAAATTGATGAATGAATATAAACATGAGGGACCTATAACTTATCAACACCTCTCCGTTCGACAAACCACCTCCGGAACTTGGAACTTTCCCATATTAATAAACAATGGGAAGAGGATAATTTTAATGAAGCTTGATAAAATTCTCTCCTCCACCCAAACTTCATTCATTCATACAACTTGGGTTAGAAGGAAACAAATGTCTTGCAAGTAAAATCATTCATAAATAAGAAATGTGCGTTGGTTTTGGATGTAATATTAGCTATGTATCTATCCGCAATCCTAGTCATAAAGCATTTAGAAGCATTAAATTGTACCCATTTTTATTAGTTCCGGACCCTTGTTGTCTACAAGTTCATTCAGATTTACATATAGTTAGTAAACTGAAGAAGAAGAAAAAGTTGACGTTTGACGTGTGTTCCCAGTTTCACAATTTGGACTGGTTGTGTAGGCAGACAGACATGTACGAATTCTTTTTTTACAGCTCATGATCATCAAGATGAACATGAGATTACACTCCAAGTTTATGAATGAGTATTAAATACCTACACACACCACGCATCATAATGTAACACATATCCAAGGGATAAATAATTATCTACAAAATATAACAATAAATTAAAAATGGAGCATATGGGTTATACAAGTTATCCCCCAGCAATTTGCATCTTCGCTAAAATAATGGATGCACATTAATACAACTCCAAACTCCAAAAAGCTATCATAAACCAAAGCCAACCTAACTATATCTTAACTAAAGTAATAATAATTGTCAAAGGAATCCATCAAAGAATTATCTCAGTCAAGTGCGCTTTGCCTAGCCATTGCTGGCTACCTACTTGAATTAAATAATAAAAAATATAAATAAAAAGGGGGAGACGAAATAAATGGTGTTCAAGTTCTTATAACCTTGTCGTTTTCTTTAGTATCATATTCCTCTTGGGAAGAAGTTTACACCTCAAAAAAAGTAATGCCAACTAGTACAAATAAGTGCAGGAGCATAAGCTCCCAGTCACAAGAATCTGTGGCATTCGGCATTCTCCTCTTTGGAGTAATATTTTATCCTCCCTTTCCTTATCTATCTTCATCCAACCATCTTATATGCCTGTCCTGTTGTGTCCTGTCGTCCTCTCTGAACTTCATGAATGAATGAATGTCTCTAGGCAGGAGCGTCTGGTAATCGCAAAACACTTTCGTTTGGCTTGTTGCTTTTGCATTGCGATAAACTGACAAAACAGATTTTGACTGTGATAAAAAGAAAGGAGATATCAGCTATCCTGGCTGTCATCCTATTTAGCTCTGATTTTTGTTTCAATTAATCAGATAAAAGATTAGAAAAAGGGAACATCGAAGCCCACTAACTGATGATGCTCAACCCATCCCATACGACTAAATTAATAGGTTGCTCTTGAAGGAGGAGGGTCGTCATTGATGCTTCATTAGAGTTAAGTAGTTATAGTTTTTCTTACTCTAAATCGTACTATATCATCCGTCCCGTCCCCATTCTCAAGTCATAATGATCTTGACCAAAATTGTCTCAATTTGCCCCCAAAGTTTTCCGCATGTCAAAATGCTTATTTTTTTGCTTTCCTGAATCCAGTGAAAATGATTTTTAAACATAACCAGCGTATAAGGTTGTTCCCTCCATTCTCTATTCTGTTAATGTCCCTCAATGAAATGTTCTTGCTAATCTTTAACTCAATTTGATTTCCCAAATGGACTTATTTTATTGCTTTTGAACTCAATAAAAAATTGCATATCTGCATTCCTACTAAAGGAATATTTACAAAGTTCGAAAGTTCTCCTAGAAAGGCTATCATATCACTTTTGGTCGGTGGGGTATGGTATGGGGTAGTAAAAATGATCAGTTATTGCTAATGAACTGATTGTGAGTTCAATGCTCAGCAACACGCCCATTTTTCAATAATCAAATAATTATTATTCGAGTAGGTACTTAAATGTCAAATATGTTCATGCCTATATAGTGTAAGCAATTTGAGTACAAATTCAATTCAACAACATAATATTGGGTTATCCATGTCAGTCTGACAATAAGTCAAAACACATATTATTATATTATGTGTCCTATGCTTTACTTTAAGGAGAATCGATTTAATTTACGTCATAAAAAATATCGTTGCTAACAGACTTTTTTTTGCAGCAGTTTATGGAGATGGGAGCACACGACGGGATGATCTCATTTCATATTCCATAAAAGACAAAAAGAATATAAAAGCAGCTGAAAAATAAGTACCAAAAAACTATTCTTTAAGCTCAAGCATATATAAATTTTGACTTGAGTGAATGAACCCACACACGAAAATCTTGGTCTGGGTCTCCTCGTCCTCCCTCCACACATTTTGTTATTCAACATTTTGCTAACTACAAACAGCCCTTTTATATATGCCTAATTCCTAACTCTTGATTACATATCAATGTTTCAGTTCAACTAATAGAGTTCCTTATAGAACAACAATCAACAAATATTCCATTTATGGACAAACTCTTGACTTGTCTACATGGAAACATTGTGTGGCTTTGGGAAAAACCAGAGAGAGCCAAAAGATCTTATTTTATATGCACAAGATGGTAATAAAAATTCAATTGTAATGTCAACTGCTTCAGCAAAAATCAGCTTTTTGGACTGAAATTGAAACTGAAATTCTAAAATTTGTCAAAACAGATAAGGAAAGTCCGAAAATCAGGTTGGTTTGCACATGTCGGGAAAACCGAAGCGAATGACATTTACTTTCACATTCATAAAGCTGCTCCAAAATTTCAGTTTTAACTGGTAAACCAGTTTAAACAAATTGTTGACACATGATGATGATAACCAATTTGTTTAGTTTATAAATATTTTCGGTTTTTCTTTGTTTACTACTTTATATTTGTACTGGAAGATTTGCTTTAACCTCGAAGATTCACATTCGTCGTCACTGGATGGACAGAAATACTTACGATTAGCGAGGTCTTCACCATCTTTGTTTTTGCTTACGCATGTCGTTCCTTCTGCAGATCTCAACTGGTAAGCCATGCGATAAAACCTCTCCGTCAGTTTTTATTAGTTATCTTTTAGTAAGATTAATTCATTTTGAGTGAAAATGAGCATAACATGATTAATTGTTGCGGGAGGTGGAGGAGGAGGATGTATGAAAATAAAAACTTCTTGTTATCAAGACATAACACCATTTATCCTTCCTCCATCATGATAAAATTTTGTCCACTAATAAAATCATTTGTAAGGAGAGAACAAGTGTCATGGTGACCTCAATGCTCAATGCTACTGGTTTTCCCCCATGGATACTTTTACTTTTATTTTTTTTTTGCTATTGGCCCTCTGTCCTTTCTCAATCTTTCCATTGTAGAGAATACTTTAGCAAGTTTTTTTTTCACAGATTTTTTTCTTTCTCCATTTACCTTTGTCTTGTAATTTTATAAATTGCACCTGTGATGTGTGTTTGAAATCCGGATCGGGGAAACTAATACGCTTAAACTATAACTATGGTTATCTTTTTCTTCCTAAAGCACTCCGTCATGCTCGTATCGCATTGATCGCAAGTAGAGAGAGAGAGAGAGGGAAAAAAAGTTGGGAAGGAAACATTAATCTTCCCTTCCAAACTAAGAAAAAGTTCATTTATATAGTTCAAATGAGCGCATGGGTTGATGATGATGACGATGATGATGATGATGGAAAAGTTTGGAGGAGAGATAAAAAAGGTTAAGTGTGTCATTAAATTCCAGATTAATTTGTTCAGCTAAATATAGGGCAACAGCAGGGCAACCTCTAGACTGATGATAAATATTGCACTATTTTCTTCTTTTTTTTTTGCAAATTGCAATATATGTGCAATTATCCTGACCCTGTTACTCTTAATAGTATTTATTTATAAATTGGATATGTAATTGTATATTATTCTTAGAATTGGAATGACAGCCAGCAGCAGCCCATACCATATGGCCCAAGACGAAATGCATATGCGCTATTTCTTACAAAAATCGAAATCATTTGCATCCAAATCAGTTCATATGCAGCATGCAGATTGCATACTAGATGTTTATTATTATGCAGTGGTGTGACGCAACTTTGTACTTTCCGAGTCTCATTTTACCTCAGGACCAAATCAAGTTATGTTTTTCTCTGGCTCTTCTAACTGCTCAACATTTAGCATAGTATTTAAGTTCAATTCCCAGTAAAAGGCTGTCAATATAAATAAGTGTGATAAATTGGATAAACAAGTAAGTAAACCAAACCAAACCAGTCAAATGTACAATAATGCAAATCAGCATCAGGCGCATATCGTTTCGCAATATGTTCGAGAGGCAATAGAGCAGTTCTCATTTTAGTTTTTTCTCCCTCTCTCTTGTCTTCTTCCCTCAGCTAAAAGTGGAAGAGAAAGCGAGCAGATTTTATTTTAAAATGTTTACCTCGACTACTGTCAAAACATCCTGTACCTTGTTGTTCCTTGTGACTAAAATGAGCATAAAATATCACCCTGACTAAATTCCTCCTTGTCGTTCCCTCTTTACGGCCAAATAATATCTAATAAAGTTGTCACGGGGATTGCCTAACCAGGCATGGGCCTAAGATGCCCGTCAATAAAGGGTGAATGCAGTCCATTGTCTAGACGATCATCTTTTCGCCTTCATCATCCTCCTCCTCGTGAGGGAGATCATTGTTCCTTTTCCTTGGCGTTTTTTTGAAATGTCACAACGACCATTTCACTCCACACGGTTGCACGAACCATGTCATGCAGAGTCCTCCACTTCTGGCGTCTTCCCCCTCTCCAATTCCCTGCATGGGTGCCATGCATGCCAATCGGACAAGACAAGATGTGATATTGGTAAATGAAGCACATTTTTGATCTGATCATCCACTTTCTTACTTAGGTATGGAGGATTCCCTTTCGCATCAACTGTCAACTCTAATATATTTTAAAATTGCTAAATGGCAATAATGATGGATGGGAACGTACTCACCAGACTGAGCCCAACTATGCACATCCCATCAAAATCAATGAGCTCAATTCAAATCAACTGAAGCCCAAATCCATCCTCCCCGTCCTGTCGCTGTCACCCTGTCTGGCATTCCCAATTTTTCAAGAGCTGTTTTTGCATACAAATATAAAAAGGCCAAATAGGTACATAGGCTATATAATACGACCATGCATTGTATCTGTAATTATGATGATGTTGCACTTTTTTGCAAATGCATTTTTGGACTACTGTGATAATCTCAAGGGGGAGGACGATGAGTGGGGGAAGTGGAGATGCACCCATGAATACAAAATGAGCTTGTTTGATTGACCGATAAAGTTGGATTGAACAACAAGTGACACTATTTATGTAATATTTCACACTACAACATAACGATATCAAGTCATGTCTATGACCATATGAATTTAGGGAATGATCATGGAATTTTAAAATGAGGAATTTTTGTATGATCATCATGACCATCTTCCATTTTAAAATGTAAATCCTTTATCCTTCCCCATTTGATTGTCTGGGATTTAACAGAGATGTCAAAAGTTCAGGTATTAAGTATGTTATATTGTTCCTCTCCATTTGGGGAGAAGATTCCTCTCCTGCCCGACACTAATTCGAGGAAAGGGATATTACGCATTTGTCTACCCCTTTTAAATCCGACAAATACTTTGCCATTTATTTGTCCAAGCTCCGCTGATGATCATAAAGGATTACATTACAATGAGCATACCTAATGTATATTAAATGTGTACATAATGCAAATCCAACGGCGGGGAGGTAAGTGTGTAGGCATTTGCATTATAATTTGTAATTTGATCAAGATCACCATCATCCACCATCAGCTTAAGAAAAGTGAATGTACAAGTGAGTTTCTTAAGTGATGAAGAGATGCAATATGCCAACTAGCAAATAAGAGGAATTCTAATTACTAAAGCATATTATGAAGATGAAGAAGATGATATGGGAAGAGCTCAAGGAATACATTATATTAGGTATGTGCAGGATGATGGCTTTTCGCTAAAGTTGTCCTGTTTGTTTGGTCCTCGTTTGGTTTCACTTGGGCTCCTGCCAGATAAGATGATGGGTGCAAATGAATGAGCGTTTTTTTCTTCTTCTCCGTCGTCTTCAGCATATAATAGATATTATGCCCCATGTTTTGGGTGCCTCCACTTCCACTTCGACTTGTTAGGGAAAAGGAATTGGCCAACCCCAGTGTCTTGGCCATGGAGAGCAAATTCTGCCCTATCTATCTCTGTCGCTCTTGTCTATGCCTCTCTCTCTATCTCTCTCTCCCTTTCCACCATCATTATATGCAGTCTCTCCTAATTCTCCACAATCCACTTGACTTGACTCCATTTATATAGGTAAAGGTGGATTAACTCCACTTGACTTTTTTTTAGTGGCGATATGTGATCTTTCCCATTCACATCATCAGACAGACAAGCGGAGACAAGCAGTCTACTGGCAAAGGAGAAGAAGAGGTTAGTGTGTGGTGGTGCAGTGGCCCATATATAAAATATAAAAGTATAATTTTGCAATTGAAGCAAATCATATATATAGTGAGAGTCGGAGCTTCATTTCTTCTCCATTTATCCTCCCATCATATCATATCGCGCGTCCTTTCCCTCTCAATATCTTTTTTTTTCTGGTTTGGTTTGGTTTACTCCATCCACCTTTTCCTCAACTTTTTTCAAAACCGAAGAATATCTATCTATCTATATCTATCTACCAAGCAGAGATATGTTATTTCTCTACTACGACTACAACTGCAAGTCAATTTCTCACCACATTTAATATGCACATCATCGATAGTCCCAATTGTTATTCCATTTTTTATTGCCACCAACAACTCCAAACAGCAATTTCTGGAGGGGAACAAGCCGAGCTCGAGAACAACAACCAAGACCATTTCCAGTTCTTGTTCCTTGGGCGAGACAGAGTCAGAGAAGTGAGCTTCACCCTCCCAACTGAATTTACTCCAACTTGTAAAAGGGCTTTGCCAAGATAAGTGAGTTGAGAGAAAAACTTCCTTCCCCCATCCAAGGGCACAGCGCTACAGATAAATATATCTATGTACAGATCGAAAAGAGACTTATTTTATTTTATTTTCGGAATAAAAAAATAAACCAGTAAAAAAAAAGAGGAGAAGAGTCAAGAACTAAAAGAGTTGAAAAAAAAGGGAACAAGTCATCGAAGCAGTTGCACAATATTACCCCAGTTGATTTTTGGAGCCTAGGGACTCATTACACAGGAAGTTACTACTACGTTTACTATAATACATGTTAGTGGTTAGGTCGTCCTGGAAAATGCTCCGAGGCAGAGGAGGGAGATAAAAAAATAGTAACTTTTTTCTTCTTCGTCTCTCTCTCTCTATCCATATCCTTATCCGAAAGAGAAAGTCAACTCTCTCTGTGCAATGAGTACAATAGGTTGACGTCTGTACATTTTTGGTTTAATGCTAACAGGGAGAGAAAGTGCTACGAACCGAACCGTTTAAAAGTAACCGTTATTTTTTTTGTGTTGGAGAAAGTGGCACTACTGTGAACAGATAAGGAACTAACGTTATTTGCCCCCCCCCCCGTCTCCTTCGTCTTTGTTGATCATGTGGTCAAGTTTTATTACCAGTGGGCTATTGAGCCTCATCGTTCTGCTGATTGTGGGTTTAGCCAAGCCCTCTCATTCCACTACCAACAGTATTTCTTGCCAAGCGGATCGTCTTACAGTTTATCGTGTGATTGTGCACACTTTTTGGTCTCGCGAGAGGTTTCCCAAGCATTACCCGGAATGGAGGCCGCCAGCCCACTGGTCAAAATTAGTAGGTAAGTTGGATGGATAAAGCAAAGACAAGTATAAAAAAAAACTATATTATATCCCCCCTTCACCCTCCTCCACCACCTCATGCAACATCAACCAAACCTATCGATACATTTCTAAAGCAAAGAGAAAGTGGAGCGGGCTGGAGATAAGACTCCGGGTTACTGGTACAACCTCCCAATCCAAACTACAAAAAGTAAATTGAACTCGGGATGAGATGAGATGAGAGAGGGGGGAAAGTAAAAGTCTGCTGGAATGAAAAGGTCCCCCCATCAAAGACTTTGGTAAGCAAACTCAAACTCAAACTCCCTCCCTCCATCTCATCTCCCTCCACGGAGAGATGATATGATATTGTGTAGTCCACATTTTCCCTCTCACTGGTTATATATAGACTTTTGCGAAATGTTAAAACTGGAGTGAACTTACTGGTTAGCAGAGATATAGGGAAATATCATTACATTACACATTACATGGGAACGAATGGAGAAAGTGAAATTGGATCATTTATTTCCATCCCTGGAAATGGTTGCAGACTTTCATTGTTCGCCGGGCCTCTCTCTCTCCCCTTCCGCTACTGGCACATAAATTTAATGTTGTAGTAAACTGCCTTTTCATGATCATTATTCCTCCTGCTATTGCGTATTGATGAAAAGGCTCCCCCATTAGTTTACATGTACACAAAAAGCAAACCACCAAACAAAAGGTATGGATGATAGGGCTATATATAGACTGGGGGGATAGGTATAAACAGTTTCTACCTACCTATGTGACTTATATCCATCCCTATGGGTTGGTTCCGATTTCAAAGTCCTATTGGAAGCTATAATGGATTAAATAACGGGACTAGCGGAAGGAGTGAGGAAGTAATATAGTGGGGCATTCTGAAACGAACAGACTCCCTCATCTCATCTCATGTCATAAATAAGCGCGTTACTCCTTGACTAGTTATTGATCCCATAACCCCATAAAATGAAGGAGATGTACTAATAAAAAGTGGATGAGCTAATGAAAGGGAAGTAGGTGGATAAAGATGAGATGGGAACAGGTTTGCACAAATGGCAAATGGCAAGCTTCTCATCGTAATGCAATCCAATGCAATGCAACTCCGCATCATCACATCAGCTCAATTTCATATTGGAAGAAAGTACTGCCAAACCAATGAGGGCAACTTTTTCCCTTCCAACGTCTTTCATATCAATATCAAGTAATTAGGTCGTTAGTTAATCCAGCAATACATAGGTACACACACAGGTTTAATTGAAAGATAAGGTCGTTTAAATATAGAACTTCCTCCGGTGATACCCAAGCTGGTGGAGGGGAATCGTCATCATCCTGAAATCAAATCCAAATGGAGGGAATCCAATTCGATTCTTGTATTGTGGAATGGAATGGAAACCTAGATGGATATTGATATTGATATTGGGATTGCATTGCGAATCTAAAAATCAGACTCTCATTTTTTCCCTCGTCATTCTCAGGTTTATTGAGATTAAGATTTTCCCATATGTGGGTCGATGAATATAGATAGATAAGAACGCGGTTTCCTTCCAATTGAAAAAAAAAATACTCCTCCATTGTTGGGTAGTAAGTAGTAAGTAGTGACCTACTGTAAATATTTGCCGGTAATGAAATTGTTTAATTAACTTTTCATAATTCAGTCCCCCCTCCTACGACTGTCTGTCGACTGTCCTAACTTAAGTTATATTTTTTTCCGCGGAATTCTTCCCGACAATAAATAAAATATAATGGGCAGAGAAGGAAATGATGAGGAATTTCCCCCTTGGAATTTATTATTGATTCCGGGTCTGTTATTTGTTACTACCAGGAAGTTTTAAATGAGTCTCTGCTACTGCTATCCCATATTATTATTTTTCTTATGACTGTAAAAAGATGTTCCTCAAAGTGATGATCATGGATGAAATACCTTAAGCTTACGTACATAAAATAATATATTATGTCCTCTCTCTCCATCTCTCTGCTTACTCACTTTCCTTTTTACTTGCATACATAACAAAAATAAGATGAGTTCCGTGTATTACGTAATCATTTTGGGTTTTGAGATTTTGCATATGCATGCACATTTTTTTCATATTCCTTCAGTTCACACCATTACCAATATCTTCTTCTCCAACCAAAACAGTCAATGCTTGAAGCGATAATGATGAAAGCCATTATATGATTTTTTATTTCAATCTTCTCCTAATTTTTTTTTCAAAAAAGATAAGCGTAGCAGGAAACCCTATCTTGACTTATAACTTGAATTTAATATTTTTTAAATAAATGAAAGTGGCACATGACAGCCGGCTTAAACTTTCCTTATTACACGGGGAGGAGGCAAGCCAACTACTTTACTTTTATCTCGACGACATTGCCATCTCGACAATTATTTTTAGGCTGACACAACTGTTGTCTCCGATATCGGATCCCGATATATTGTCCTTCCCTCCTGTTAATCGGAACTTGACTTGATTATTATTATCCTCATAATGGAACAGAAAGGAATGACAAGAGCCTACTTTGATATTTATATGAAACATTGATGCAATCACACCCGCTCGGAAATAAATAAAAAAAAGCCTGCGTATGAAATTATTATTCGCTAATGCATATAATCCAGTTGGCAGTTTGGCAGTAAATGGCTTGAAACAAGTCACACTCTATATTGGAACAGGCAAAAACCATCCATGCTAGTTGTGTACTTACAAGTTTAGTGACGTAGGGAACCCCAATCCCTGAGCCAAATAAGCTCTTATCATCTTTCCTCCACACATAGTTATATACTCTTCTCAGGAATTTGGATGAAGATTATTATCACCGCACTTTTTTGCAATTATACTGATTTGCAAAACGGGAGTGTGTCGTTTCTGGGTAGGGATAAGCTCTGCACATAAATACTAACTTGCTTCCCAACAAGTTTTACTTTTCTTTTTATTTATTAGTTCGTATTGCATCGGATAAGTATTATGGAGTAAATATATCGTTTCCAATCCTATCATTCCCATCATATATGTGTTTATGTGTTTATGTGTGTACATTTTTTTCTAAATGAGACCATATCATCATCCAATCCTCCATACTCCTACCTACTTACTTAACAAGTGTGTTTCCAAATCCAAATCCCTCAACAACATTGAGCTACATTTTAGCAACTCTTGTTTTCCACCCTTCACATTTCCACATGGGAAGATACAAGATATAGCGAAACAGCAGCATTAGTAGTAGATTTTTTTTTGCATAAAAACACCTTTTTTTATTTTCTTTAGTCAGGATGGAAATGTCAAACTATACTAGCCCATACTAATCTCTCTCTCCCTCTCTCTGTATTTGTATATATGTGTAGAGGTTGAAGGATAAAACTAGGTTAACAGAGGCAATGGGGGGAGATTGATGAGCGTCTGATGAAATAATGAGTATCTGAAGAAAGACTTGCATCCAAAAAGTGTTTCTTCCTTTTCCTCATAGACACATTTTTTTATATGAGGATGCTGATGATGATGATCCTGATATCGTTCCTCCTCATTTCGCACGAACGGGCGGAAAAGAAAGATGTGGAAAGCGGCTGTGAAAAATTGAGTCACACACCATGCGTGCTTCAATAAACTGACAAAAAAATACTATCGCACACACAAACACACAATATCTCTCTCAGTCTCTCTCTCTCTCCGTTCCTAAACGGAGGGAATGATAGGAGGATTTCAAGCAGTGTGTTTTGATATGCTCCAAGTAACGTTTAAAAAATGTCAAAAACTAAACGACGCGGCTCCATAGCTATTTTCAGCACGATAAGAAGACAAGAATTTTCATTTGAGTCAGATATAAAGACGTGCTTACTGTCTTTTCCCCTTTCTCCATCTCTCTCTCTCGCTAATATTACTTACTCCATCCATATCATACTTTGATATATAAATAAATACTTTTACTTTCCGCTCATCTTTGCTAATTCTTCACTGCCAGTGCAAGCTGTGTGTCTTCTTATTAAGTGGAAGGAGCCATGCCTTGTCTACACCATCAGCATCCCATAATACTCCGTCTCTTCCGATGCGTCATCATCACGTAATATTATAAATTTTTGAGATGCATACGAAGAAATGGAAAGTTGTTAGAGAGCTCTCTTCCTCCCCATATTATATAATAGACAGGGATACATATTTCACCAACAAATTCCAACGAGAACAAGACGAGAGGTAAAAGTGTTGGGGAGGGTGGGAGAGTGAGAGAATGAGATTGAGAGAGTGTGATGGACGGGCGTGAGCTAGTCCATTCCATTAGAGTATTTATTTTAATCATAAATTGCATTAATCCTAAACACAAATAACTGTAGTTAGCCAAGTATCTCTACTTACTTTTGTTTATGCTCATATATAAGATTACAATAATGACCAGATCAGACCAGAGAGGATAAAAATATATGTACACATCTGTAAAGATTTATTTTATTATTATGGGCTACTATAATGCAGTCTTGGTTGACTTGAGTCAAATGGGAAGGGCTAGTGAGAGGAGATGGATATGATATGGCTATACACAAATTATTATTATGAGTTGTGTGGGTGCTTGATCCTCATTTCTTAACTCTAGGTTATTACCTCATTTCATGTCTTGTTTAAACTGCTTCAGCTTTTTTTTACCCCCAGCCAAAAAATCTAATGCCATGTTGTGATGGGCCTATCACATTTGCACTTTATCCAATTTACAAACTGCTTCCCAACATACTTTGTCACACATCAAGAGGAAGACGAGGAGAGAAAAACGGATTATCGTGCATATACGATAAAATCCGCATCACTCCCATCACCATCATCATCCGGATCGGATTTTTGAAAGAATGAAAAATGTACCCAGAGGAATAGAGATAAAATAGTGCCAGTAGTGCCAAAGTCTAGTTTAGCTAATTCAATTGAACTAGAAGTTTTTAAACCAGGAAAAGTGAGCCCCACATCAGGAATAAATGGCTGAATCAATATTATATCAGATCACATCACCTAACCTCTCTCTCTCTCTTTCTCTATCTTTTTTTTCTCTCTCTCTGCCGTCTTCTCTACTTACACTTAACTAGGTAGATACATATATATATACTGGGAACTTCAATCCTACTCCTTCTTCTTCACATCAACATCTTAAGCTGGTTGAAATATAAACCTGATTTTTTTCTTCTCCCTCTCCTTCTCTCTCTTGAGAAGATGATGCGATCAGTCAGCTTTTCCCTGTCACTTTCTGATTCATTCCCATTAAATTTTCTCCCCTATTATTGCCGCGAGGACAAAATGAAGCTATGAGCCAATTCTCCTTTTTGCACAATATCATGCAATAATAGCCATTTTCTAAGCACACACTACATACTTATGATGATGATGATGGTGATCTGAAAAAAAAAACGCAGCTGCTCCAATTTTTACTGTATAGTTTTCCCTTTCCCCTTTTTTCTTTCCTATTACGCCCTCATAAATGTTTTTTTTCTCCTCGTCTAGAGAGGGAGGCGAGGAGTGGGGGTTGGACACTCTTATCCTCATCCTCCTGGCATTACACTTATGTCATATCCTTATAGGCTCTTTCTCTCATCCTTTTTATTAGATGATAATATTTAACGAGTATTTTCTCCCGTTTTTTTGGATGCACATGTCCACGTCGTCATCCTCGTCGTTGTCGACGGCGGGGACGACTGGGGAAAATGGGTTGTGCTGTGGTGATCATCATGGCGGCATCAACATTGAATAGTAGTGCACTCACGTAGCTTCAAATTGTTATTGTGTCCATCCGGCTAGTCCAAAAAAAAAAGTGGTGGCTATATAAGCCATATTATTTCCCCCCATCCTCCTCAAACCTCCTCTCATCCTGTTACGTACACACACGATTTTTATGTACTTAAAAATGAAATAAAAACGAAGTATTTGATAGAAATGGAACCTCTCTCTAGCTCTCCTCTCTTCCCCCTCAAGTCCACGTCCTTTTATCTTTTTATAGCCGCTCCGCTCTTTTACACATCATCGTTGTCTATTTTTTCTGGGAAGGGAATGGGATGGGGATTACTATGCAACTATCATCTCGAATGTCTATAGCTATATCTATATCCTAGAGGATGGGAGATAATTTCCTCATGTCCGTTGGGACCCTCCTGTTGGGATTGTTAACCCAGAAAAAGAAAGTATTTAATGTTCTCCCACTATATATTTTTCTCCCTCTCCCAACTCCATTCCCATTATCTCTCTGGATTGGAGTGCCCCGCTTGCAGAATCACCATATTGCCCTTGCTACTTTCGCGGCGGACTTGTTGGTTATTGCGGAAATGGTCAAGTATGATGATGAGATGGGGAGAGGGGGCTTTATCCTTATTTCCAGAATCCTGCGACCATCTTTTTTTTAATGTTGTGGATGAACTACCACCACCACCACCATCATTATCATTCCCATTTCCATTATAAAGAAATTCTTCTCCGTAATGCTCTGAGGATGAGATGGGAGCAGATCATCTTCGGGATTTTCCTTTTATTATTTGGAAATGCTAATTTTGGTTAAGGCAAGGATGGAGAAAAATCATGGCATGTTTTTGAAAAAATATTTAATATTTAATGTGAATGAGAGAGTTGCTTTACAATAAAGGGCTTTCATGTTCATGTTCGGGAAAAGTGTATTACCTACTTTTCTACTTAACATCATATAAAATGTTTTATATTATTTAACTCGCCATATTTGGCATTAGCTGAAAAAATTGGGTACACCGAACCTTCCCACCACTCACAGTCATTAAATGTGTTTCCGCACATGCTAGCTTTCTTAAAAGTTGACTGGGTTCCAATGCGACTGTCAATCCACTAATAATATACTATATTTTTTTATTGGAATGGTTATTTGGTTGCTTAAGCAGAGAAGCAGGAGGAGGGGGGAAAGGAAATTGGAGAAGAAGGAGAAGGACGAAAGGTGACGAGAGACAAGTCATGTATGTTCTCATTAAGTGGCATTTCAAGTTTGTCTTAAGTGCACTCCGTTAAAAGTGATGCAATGACTGGGCTGCTCCTATATGCCCTCCTGTCTGATATGTAACTCCTCCAACCCAACTCTCAATTCCTCAATAATAGCCTGTCAACTTTCATTCATACGGAATGAGGAAGACAGGTTAATGTTGAATCTATTCCAATCCAATCCAGAGAGAGTCGGCAGCGGATGTTCATCCATTTACAAGAAAAAAGTATTCATGACGGCGGCACTAAAAAAAGACGGAGAGGGCGAGAGAGAGAGAGAGGGAAAAGGAATAAGAAATATCCCATTTATTCACAAGAGCCGCCAGAGTTGGGTGATGTGAGGTGATGATTTTCTGCAAAAAGCCATACCACCTCATCCTCATCTCAATTCTCCTTTCTAAAAAAAAGTAGTAAATAGGTCGTTTCTATACCTGCTTATTCACACCTCTCTCCCTAGTCAACCAACCAGACATGAATTTCCCCATTCAGCTCAAGATGTTGGTAAAATAAGAACATGCATAAGGCGATCTGATGGCGGCGGTTTATTGCTGGACCATTTTCCCTCTCTTTCCATTCCCAAATCCTCATCGACGACTCCCCTCATTAGAATGCCACTCTTGTAGGTAGCTCGTCCCTCTCCTCCAGTGTGTATTTTTATGCCGGTGCCAGGCCCGCTGCGTGGTTTGGTTTGGTTAGCTACTTGACCTTATGGTTAAATTGCTGGTTTTACGCGCATACTTACGTAAACATAATAGTTACCGTATTGTAACGTTTCTTTTCCACTTTCCCTCTCTCTCCCTCTCTTCCCCTTTGTGATTTATTAAAAGCTTATCGCTCCCACTCTAAACCTTCCCCTTGTCCGCCTTCGCACACACAGTCAGAGTCAGTCCCTTTCCCCCTTTGTCTTTTCTTTTACGCAATTCTCCTGATATTTCAATTACCTTTCTCCGCTCCTCCACCAAAATGACTACAACTGGCTGAGGCTTGGCTGTGATTTCATTCCCCCCGTCTAACCGTTACATTCAATCCATGTGCTTTTATTACTCCTCTTCACACTTCCATACATTCCTCTTGTTGACTAGAGGGCATGGCATAATATGGCCTATATATAAATATATCCAGGCTATGAGATAATGATAGGATTGAGGGCTGATTGCGAAGGCGAAGGAATTTAATTGACTTCAATTCTACTTAGGACTGAAGTAAACTTTTTATTTACTATCCACTCTACTCCTCCTTTCTAAGAAAGGCAATAAAATCCGGGAGTGAGAGAGAGGGAGAGGGAATGAGGGCTCAGTCGGAGGGAAATTAACTGGTTGAATAAAACTTGCCATGTTCATTCCATTAGCTCAAATATGCACATTACTGAGGGAACGGGGTGGGGGAAACGGGGAAAAAATAAGACAATATCAACAACAATACGATTGCACACCAACCCAGCCTTAAGTTTTGGGGGGAATAGGATAGAGGTAAGCTCTACCCATTCTCCTTCCACTCCATTCCAAACCAAATCCAATCCAATCCACCACATCATACTAAATCAGATAGGTTCCAATCCTCATCTCATCTCATCTCCAATCCTCGAATTCGACTCTTTCCCAATTTAAGCAAATGATGATGATGGTGATGAGGAGGAGAAATAATTTTCTGCAACCCCAAAACTTTCACAAGTATTTGACTGCTACAATTTATCGGTTTTGGATATTTAGCTAGTCTAGTTTTTTGGGGCAATGAGACCATCCCATGTTCCCTTCCATCCATGTCATGTAGATTGTCTTGTCAGAACAGTCAAAAACTTCATTATTCTCCTTCATATTCCTTCTTGAGCAAAATATATGGAGCTAACCGCAGAGAGCAGACAACAACACAACAAGATAAATGCTGGTCCCAATCCCAAGTTCTGAATTTAGCATTCTCTCTCTCTCTCCCATCGTCAGCTACACAGGGAGAGGAGGCTGAATATGGAATTCTTAATTAAATTCTTCACGCCACAAATCGGTAATTAGGTATTGTTGTTTTGTCTCTTCCCAGTTATCTCCTTTTAAATGCAGTTTGTTATTAGTCATTCTCATAGGCATGGATTAAACAACACTTAAAATCTGTTTCTCCGAAATACTTATTCTTTCTATTTTAATCTGTTTAACATAATCTGCCAAATTCCTCTATTACGTTCTGGGAATTTAAGTTCATCTGAATAGTTCACAATATAACTCCCTCTCATATATTATGTCAGATATATTTAGCTATTTTATTCCGCATAGATAATTAGTCTTGGAATTGGAATGCAAAAGTATTTGGAATTGAATCCGGTTTCACTTTCTATTAAACGGGTCTACTTTCACAAATAGACACCCTACCAGATGCTTGAACCTAGAATGTTACAAGGGTTTAAAATGCTAATGATTCCCATGTTTGTGGTGATGGTGTCAGTAAATTAATATCCTCTCAGAATTCGGCTAAATTTATTCCTGTTCCTTCCTCATCTGATTTCATCTGATCTATTTCCAATTTACATGGTTTCTTGTAAGGAAATAGATTTCGGAACATCCTGTTATGCAATTGTACATATTTCATTTTGTTCTGCTGGCTTATTTTATTTTATGGTTTATACACCAAATAGCGACATTGAAAATTGTGTCAAGTGAAGAGATCGAGTTTCTCTGAATTGATTTTCATTTTCTACTGAATGAGCATGTTATCCTATTTAAAAAAAAGTGCCACTCTGCTTAAGCACTTTACAAACCCATCCTCTTTGGTATACATGAGCCAAGCCAAGCCAATTGTAATAAAAATGTGTTTGGGAACGGCTTCGTCATTACATTACACACACCAGCCCATTCCAAGCAAATACCGCCAAGCCAATTGTAATGTGAGACAATTCCTATACAATCTTTGTAGTAATCGCAAATAAAAGGGAAACTTCGACTCTCATCCCATCACCAGGAAAAAAAACTCATTTCAACCTATTTACAAGCAAATGAAATGCAGATATCTAGTCATATCGCTGGGTGGATCAGCAACAGACAAACAAACAAAGGGAAAAGAAACTTGTTTTACGATAATATCCTTTCAATTACCTGCGGGTACACAAGGAGGCAGAGAAACACATGGGACGCTTTTTTTTGCAATTTAAAACAGCTCAATTGAATGTATTTGTCACCGTCAGTCATTTGGCCTGTAACAATTCAATGTTCATGGGCTCATGTTATGTTCAGATGTTAAGGTTTTAATGTGAGTTGAGTCAAGCAGACACGGTCACAACCAAGCCAATTTATTTTTGTTCTTGTTCTCTCTCTCTCCTTTTTCCGAAAAAAAGTAATTCGATATATTTGACTTTGTTCTTTGATTTGATTCATGCTCATTGTCTCATTGTATAAATAAATACGTACATGGCACTATGACTTTTACTTTTATTGAATCAGCAGCAAATCTTGTATAATAGATACATAAATAGAAAGAAAAAAAACCTGTATGGAAATAGAAATAGGTGTGTATGTCAGGGTACAAGCTGTTCAAATGCCCAAAACGATCATCTGAACGAGAGCTCAACTCATTTTTGTCAACGATGGATGGATCCATAAATAAACGAAGATGTTACGCATGTTAATTCATTGATGATCAGGGCAATTTGTCAATCATCCCATCATCCAATTTTAGCAAGTTACACGGACCAAATATGAAACAAAGCTGTTTGATGGACTAGACTAGCACAGATCAATTTCATTCAGGTTCTGAAACAACTAGTGATGGGCATGGACTCCAATAAAATTTCCCAGGAGAATCCAAATCCAGTTTGTTAAAAAATAGTTCATATGTATCAGGTAAAAATATTTTGTTTTGCAACGAATGCTAAAAACGGGGCTACTTATTCTTATACCCACCATAAGAATACTTATAGTTTCCTTGACCGAAACATACTACTCTTCTAAAATGCTTTCATGGCATGAGATTATCTATATTAACAAACTCTACTGAAAGGCTTGAAAATAAATTTGCGCGACGTCAGGATATTGCAAGTCTCCACATATTGCAATGTTGAATGGTTCAAATGAACGTCACGTCCCCTGAATGATGTTGAATTTGAAATATGTAAATGTTTAATCGGGTTAAGGTTTCCGCTCATACCTGACTGAAAGCATCGTAGGCTCGAGCCACGCTGGCCAGCAATTAAAACAACGATTCAACCATTACAGATGCACATTTTTGTAACCATTGTGCTCAGGAACTCATCCTACTAGCATCAATAAGGCTACGCATGACATCATCTATCTACCTGATTGCGAGCTTAAACCTTCCTGTGGAAACCAGACAAATTGCAAATCATGCCCGAAAAACCTTAATAGCTCCCGTCAATATTGCCTAGAGATGAATTAAAAAACGTAGTGTAACATCTCTAAAAACAAAATTATACTTACACTGAAATGCATACCTATTAGGGAACAATATCATCTTGACTTGACTTGGCTGACAATGTTCAGGACAACTATCAAACCAGCTCATGAATATGCATGTCCCGTGAATTTATTCTCCCAGTCCATTTAAGGAAGTTGTAGTTGTCTTTTTGTAGTAATCACATTGTTGTCAGTGACGATGATCACCTAATCAATACATTTTTTATTGACGTGGCAGCAGAAAATCTAGATCTTCTTGATTTGAACATTTTATCTATCTGATAAGTTATTTGTTAGCCCCTGTAATAAACACTATTATTGTTTGCACATCTACCAGCTCATTTAGCCCGATATGGTAAAAATCTTTGCTAACTTATTTGTTGTGGTTGCTGACAATCCCAATTTGTGGGTGGTGGCTTTAGAATGCCCATTTCAAAATATTTATCACCCCAATCAATCACCAAGGAGTGGGTACTAATCAGTGCATTAAATTTCCCAATTGGAAAAATCAAATCAAATCGGGAGACACTTACTCTCGTTTAAAAGCACATTAAATGAGAATTAGCCATGAGCACCAAATGAACATGTTGAAATGACAAAGGCTCATTTAGTTTATTACTGGGTAGGAGCATTTTTTTTCGCTCATTGTCAGCATCAAATGACTGAAGTCGTCAGGTCAGAGTGAATTAAAAGCTAAAATTCATTGTGAAGTAAATGAAAGCTCTCCTTAAAATAGCTTGGATCAAAAACTTTGTTATTCTGTTGTGAGCAAAATTCATTTTTCTTTCAAAGCATCACGCCAACGCATCCACCCTCTTGAAGCAAACTACTTACTTAACTAAACGTTTGGCTCTTTGTCCTTCACTTTTAAGCATATCTGTCGTTGTTTCCTATACAAGAAGGAAGCATATTTTATTAGGCATTGTGCATTCATTCATTTTAACGCAG
Organism: Pseudosinella alba; assembly: GCA_034700485.1. Classification (NCBI taxonomy): domain Eukaryota; kingdom Metazoa; phylum Arthropoda; class Collembola; order Entomobryomorpha; family Entomobryidae; genus Pseudosinella; species Pseudosinella alba. Next base: position 70,366 of record JAQIXQ010000055.1, read on the forward strand.
TCATTTCCACAACAGTTTGGAAGGGGTAGATACGTTTAGGGGTGGGTCGGCTAACCAGTTCTCTTTAGGAAAGTGATGCCATTGAGATACAGATTCATTTAATGGATAATTGAAAAGGGGGCACATCATCCCATCTCATCTCTTTCTGCATTTATGTGAGCACCAGCTATACATTTTTGCTTAAATATGGACGACAGTGAATGAGAGGCTCGTCAGGAAAAATGAAGTATGTCCTTTTTTATTCCACTCTCTCTGATAAAAAATCCCTCATGAGATGAGATGATATTTTAACGTAATGTAATAGTGCATGTAAGTAAGTTCACTTTCACAAGGTGAAGCGAAGGCGGAAAATGACCTATAAAAATATATTAAAATGAGCCTAATGAGTTTCTGATAAATTGTAGATTAATGAAATGCGGACAACTCAGCTCAAAGTCAGAAAGGACCTGAACCTCTGTACATTGGCAGAGATGAAGAGATGAGAAGTGTTTGCAAAAAAAAATTAAAGCGGGATGCAATGTATCGCAATTAATTTTGTTTTTAGGCAAATCAAAATTTTTTGGGCTTGAAAAGTATGACTTGTTCGGCGTTCTCTTACGATTAGCAAAAACATCCTTGGTTTTTCTACTTTGTGATGGAATATATTATGATTATGCATGATTGGATGGACTACTTACTTATCTGCATGGACAACAAAGTGCACCGTTAAAATTTGCACCAGATTACAGGAGAACTTCATTCATTATATTATGCCATCTGATAAAAATCATATACATATTCAATTTCAGTATTTCTAGGAAGGGAAGTTCTCTCAACAAGTTATATTTTCATTCAAGAATATGTCGTAGTTTCAAGGCAAAACGATGTGGTTATTTGGGGAGCTAAATTTTGAGGAATATATTAGCATAATGGAGGTATATTTAAACGGACTGTTTGTCATCCCCTCCCACGCAAGCTTCAATCCATCCCGGTCACTGCAGACAAACAGGCTCAAGCCAAAGCCAAGATGGCAGTTAAAACCTTTTTATACATAAAATTATGTAAATTTTAAAATGCATTATTGTTGTGTTGTTGCAATGCAGTGATGTTCAGGGCTACCAGGAAATTAATTACGTGTTATAATAATATGCAAGATCCTGCGACCAAGGACTATGATTCTGTTAATCTCCTGAGAACTACATGTCATCGAAGTGAACTCTGCAAATTCCTAACTGCACATTTATGAGATATGTTGGTTTGATCATGATCTGATCTGGTATTTCTAACTCTCTACAAATGGCAAATGATTTCACTACCTGTTTTTTTTTGCTGTGGATGCTGTATGTCTGTCTACCTAGGCAGATATATATATCGAACTGTCGTAAAAAACTAATTACTGACTCCGAAAACCCACGCACAATTTAAGTCGGGATTAGAGGATTTTTATGGGATTGGATTAATTGTTCTGTTTGTGTGCCCAGAATATTTTAAAATCTGTCCATTCCCATTGACCATATCATATCATTAGCTTCAAATGCTAACTAGAGCTGAGCACTTTGTTCCGTCAATATGGCCCGGCAACTAATTATTTAAATGTTTCAAAATCAAAATCATTATGAAAGTATTTCAGTTAGTCGTGATCGAGCTACTTCATGTTTAGCATTACATACCAGATTAGTCTGTGGCTGGTAAATGAAAAATTGGAAATTGTGAAAATGGGAAGATGGACTATTCCCTAAGTACTTCCTTTATAAACGAGCCATTTAATAGCACATGTCATCTCCATGCACCTATATTTTTAAACCAGCCCAGTTTAATTTATTTTTACTGCCTGGTCTGCTCTGGTTGTGGCTTGGCTTTGGCTAAATGACATTTGGTCATTTGGTCTCATTTTATAGCATACCTATTACCTATATGTGATGGTCTCCCACCACAACCTTTACTTTACACACTCCCCCATAAAATTCCGGAGTGGAATTTGGGTGGAAAAGGTGAGTTTTAATGTACCTCTTGAGGACGTTCATTTATGCCCCTGCTCTTATAGATGCTTGTATGTGGTGTAGTCATGGGGAGATTTATGTGTTTAAAATTGCGATAAAAAGAAAAGACAAACATTAGGTCCGTCCGTCGCAGTGCATTGAGGCAAGGAGCAAGTTCATGAAAAAAACTGTCTCCCTTGTTGTAGCAGTTCCTTTCCGGATGAGTGACTGACTGAAAGAGTGAGAGTGACCGATTTCTTTTCGTCTGTCTCCTTTTCTCTCTTCCCCCACAGCTTCCTTCCTGTCTTCCTCTCTCATAGTCAAGCTAGTTACATTAGCGGGAGATGAGTTCCAAAAGATCAAAATAGGCATAGAAATAATGTTAAGACTTAAATAAAAAATATATAAAAAACTATCTATATGACTATCTATACGATTATGTATGTCTATATCGGTCATCCCCTCTTCCCTTCCATGTTCAATGGCCCTCCAATATATTTTGCAAAAAAAAATAAGAAAAATCACTATTGATTTTGACACTGCTCTCATAATACTCGAGATGAATATCTTTTTGGCGGCATCACCCGGGTTCCCATTATTCCTGCTGGGATGACGACGAAAGATATTTTTTTGTGGTGGGTTCAACCTGAAAAAATCTAATCTGACATAGTTCGATTTATCCTGGGATATGGTAGTGTAGTAGTTCACACTCCGTCCCAATTTAATTGAAACCAGTGGCAAAGGCGAACATAACATCGCATCGTAGAAAACGTAATTATGACTCATGCCTTGCTTGTAATAGACAGATTTTACGACATGCTCTAGATAAACTAATAGGTATTCGCTTATATCCACATGTATAGGTATATATTTATATAAATATATGTTATTTACAAATAGGAATAGTAACTTCAATATTATTGGAAAAACTCGAAAGTTGAAGTGAAATTCGGCGTGGCTGTAGACTGATAGTTATTTAAGACTGCTGTCTCATGTTATCTTTTACACCTAGTTGCATGAACAGTTTCGAAGTCGATATTTTCTTTACATTTCCAACTGAAACAGCAACCACGAAAGGTACCTGATAATTAAGGGGACTTTGCTGGATTTAACAACGGAATTGTTGGTGTCATTATTGCGAGCAAACCTAATTCATATATAGGTATGTAGTATATTTGTTTACTTTCCACATAACAACAAAGTCAAAAATAGTCAGAAATATTTTGTTCCAAATACACATGAAAAAATGGGTATGCTGACTAAAATCCACAAAACAGCATTTAAGCATATCATGAAATTTAAGTGATACATATAATTAAGCAAAAATGGATCAACGAGAGCAATCGTTCCTTGGAACTTTAAATTTAGAATTTTAATGAAGCTGATAGTGCGCAAGGGCAACCAGTTTACTTCCT
>JAQIXQ010000056.1:0-73655 GCA_034700485.1 Pseudosinella alba
AAACATTAGCTCCCAAAGTTTCAGAGCAGTGCATACAAGTGTCACAGATATGAGATTTCACGAACATCCGAAGCCTAATAATTACGTATCTTGAAGATTTGACTGCTTCAGGAAAGATACATTCAGTACAAGGACCTGTTTCCCTTTCCTCTCCTCCATCATCATATTATCCTAACATAAATGGAAGGAAAAGGAGACGATGTAATTGAAAAAGTGAATCAATTAAGGGCAGTCTCTTCAAGCCAAGGCGATGCGAATGATATGATGTGTGATGCTTCTTCTTTTTCTTAACTCTGATGATGGATGTTCATGATGGGAGTAGTCGCCTTTTGAATCTGAAACTTTATCCTCCACGCACCCACAGCCCAACGACATTGTCATCGTCATCATCATCATCATCCCCTTTTTAATTTCACCATTGGAAGAGGCATCGTCATATATAAACGATTTTAATGCCTGTAAAATAGGCATTTAAGATCCTTTTTCTTCGTGATTTGGTCTTGGTCTGTTCTGGCGTGGTGTCCATCCATGTCCATATCTGTGAAAACTGTTGCGTTGAAAGAACTCTCCGGTCGTTTGTCATAATGCATTCACTTCACTGTATTTCCATGTATGGTTCTCAACATCCTATATGAACCTCTCAAACCTATTTACAGAGATAATTTAGCCAAATTAAATGAGAAGGATGGTTGGAGGGAGACGGAAGGAGCGTGTGAGATAAGCGTGTGGTCATCGGTAGGGTCACTCCAGTAATTACAAGTTGGGGAAGGAGGGTCATCCTGACAGTTTTCTCAGAAAAGCAGGAGTGACGACGACACGAGACTCAAATCAAATATAAATTGAGAAAAGAATCTTATCCCCAATTCTATGACTGGATGAATGTAAATAACTAATGTATTCTTTTAAAACGACAAGCCAAATCATAATCATGAAATGCAATTTGAATAATTTTAAGATTCTTGTTATCTGCATCATCTCGCGTAAGAAGTTATTTTTGGGTACTTTTTTAAATCCCAGCTCGATTTCTATCCTACCAAAGTGTGGAGAAACTTGTTTTAAAATCACTTGCATGAATACCTCTCATCTCATCTCCTGATCCTTATCACCAGTCTCCATCGTCAACATAAACATTTCAATTTGATTCGTGAAAGGAAGCCTCGGGAATTTAACTTTTTATTTGTATTGTCATTTTTTTCTCAGAGGATTTTCAGTGAGTGAGAAGAAAAAACGCGTTAATGCAAGTCAATGTTAAAGCTTGTTTGCTTGGATTGGCATGGCATGGCATGATCATGATGTTGATGATGTGATCGCTTTTGGCATTGGCACATAAAAAGCAGACATATAACAGACGAAATTTTTGCAACGTTTCTCCACATCCACACAAAGTTTGAAAAAAATGTGCACACTAAGTAAAGCAAACTTCATTCAACGAGAGGATTACGTCATCCCCTACAATTAGCGTTAGGTACGGATGAACAAAAAAAACTATTAAGTAATGCGGTGGTGGTCCTATAATAATCTGCCATGTCGACTTGTTGACTTCGACAATGTCGAAAACGAACTCTTTTTTTTAAGTAGTTTGTGCCATATAATGCAGTCCAATGCAATATCATATTCCATTGAATTGTCTATTGAATTAGAGGTAATAATAAAACTGGAAACATGATATGATCCCACACATTCTTCAACTCTTCGTCGCGTTGTGTAGCCTCTCATTTCATAGCATGTTGTAATAGTGCACAATTTTCTGTTGTTTTTAATATGTCATTGATATAATCTTGTTGGAGTTGGAAGGGGGATTACGTGCAACTATTTCCATAAAGCTGAAAGCTGAGCCATTTTATTTTGGCTCTTGTTTTGTCTTCATCATTACCTCATCTCCTGGTCGTGTCTCAGTCTCGTGTCTCGTGTCCTGTGTCCCTTCATTTTGAACATATATTATTTCGAGACCGAGTCTATTCTGTAAACAGGAGCCAGTTTCACTCAAATCTTCTCCATCATCATGATCATCTCATCTACAAAACATTTTTTATGTACTTTTACAATGTATCCCATTATACTCCTTGAAACTCTCTCGCTATTAGCTATTAACATTCCAATGTTTTTTTATAGCTTGAGACCGTTATGGTCATGCTTTTGTTTTTGTTGGGGGAGGGGAATGGAGGAGACGAGGGGGGAGAAGAAAAAATGTAAAATCCCTAAATTATGGAGATGGAGGCTATCGTTTTACAACATAAATGCATTACTATTTTTGCGTTTTCTACATTCCTCCTTCACCCTTCCCCTGTTCAGCCATCGTCATTTGACTCTCCGCCATTACATTGTAGTTAGTTTTATGGCTGCATTCATATAATCTTTCCAAGAATAAAAATGCTAACTTGTTGACTCCCTTTGCTACTGTTGCAATAGCAAAAGTCGAAAGACTGAAAAGTGATTGGGATTGGGCTGGAATGGGTGGTGTTGAAAATGAATGTCTACCAAACATCAACTTATTTTTCGACCATGTTATTTTGCTCGGGATCATATTCGCAAGATTAGTTTCATAACCGTCATTAAATACTGAAGAAAGTAGTTAACAATGCCTAAAGAAGTCTCGGAAGGAGAAATGTTTTTGTAAAGATGGTGCTTGGTTGAGGATCAATGATTATCATGAAAACATGGGTTTTTACGATGACGATGGAGTACGAATAATTTTGACTATTTAAAATGTTTAGATAGGCATCATCATGTATTCCATGTCGAACCATACAACAGAGAAAATTTACATCCCGTCATCATTAACGAGACTTTGTTCCGTCATCGCTTTGGCTTGGCCTAGCTTTGCCTGACTCAATTGTGTAAAGTTTATTTTATGGAGTTCCAGTCAGTAGGCAGGAACGAATAGTAAAAGCAAAAGCCTACATAGAAGCATCCCTCATTTAAAGTCTAACTTAATTAGTGCCATTAAGATTCACAAGCACACATGGATAAATAAAATCGGGGAAGGAGCATGGAAGAATTTATACTGACAAAATCAACCCATGCAGCCTCACGACCTCACTAGCCAGACGAGCCAAAGTCAAGCCCAGTTGGCTAATAAATTTGTGTTGGCTTGTTCCTTCTCACTAGGAAATCACTTTTCACCATCTAAAATCATTTTTGTTGGGGCTTTAGCAAAGGGGAAGTTTACGGCTGTACTTCATCGTTTTTTTTACATTTTACCATTCTATCATGATGGCCGTTTATGACTAGACATTGTATCGACATCTCATATAGACCTCAAATATATTGAATGAATCAAATATTTTCTTCCTCCAATGCAATGTAAGCTTCAATTCAAAATCCTTTCCGATTCTACATAGTTGCGCCCAGTTTATGATCAAGGAATACAATAAACCTTGTGCGGTACGTCACGTACCTGAATGAAACATCTTCACATGACGATGACGATATGAATATGATGATCTGATCATATTCAACATCACTTCTATTCGGCCCTGGTATGGTGATGGTGATGTGGTGATCATATTGTATAATGAGAATTTTATGATCTCTGGATTTTTGTATGCTTGGCTTATGCAGAGGGATAGATGAGATGAGATGAGATAATCTTTGCAAATCCCAAAAATATTGTTATGCCTAGTTGTATCTGCATGTACTGACTTGGCTAGTTAGTTAGTTAGTTGACTTTGGTTTAGATTAGCATATTTTTTTCCATCCTGACAAATTAGTACTTGAAAAACACTTTTGGAACTTGTCTGTTTTTGTTTATTTATTATTATGGAAGGTCCTTGCATACTTATTATTATGAGATCACATATGCCAACAGGCAGGAGGATATATATGGTTTGGTGGAGGAGTTATAATCATTTTTGTAGCATTGAAAAAAATATGACGAGAGAGGTGTTCACAAGGCCAATTATCGGGGTGGTGTGAATTGAACCAGGCTGTTATACAATCATCATTACCTATGTACTAGTACTGCCCTAGTGTCCATGTCTGGTTTAGCAGGTTGGCTTTGGCTTTGCAATAAGTTGAAAGTTGCAAGGAGGCATAATAAAAATGAAACTGTGTGGCTGTGTCTATAATAGTCTGCAATTTGCATTCATTCTATATTCTATTACTGTAATATCAACTTTGTTGCCGTTTTTTTCCTAAGCCAAAGCCAGTCATACCGGAAAAGGGGAATAAAATAAGCATGAACATAAGCAAACGACTCATACAATAAAGAAAAGCAGAGGGATAGAGATAACCTCATAAATAAATAATCAATTTCTTTACTCCTACACACACCCAGAGAGAGAGAGAGAGAGAACTCGCACTCTCCGACTTACATTTAGATTTTGATTGAGTGGAGATCGTCAAAAAAAATGGCTTGGGTGAATACAAGGCAGTGAGAGCAATTTGGTGCAGATGTTCAGTTTTAAGCTTTATATTTATAGTATGTTATGTTAAATGTAGGCTAAACCACAGCCAAGCCAGGCACATGCAATATAATATTTTTTTCTATTCTGGATGAGTTTTCTTTCTCTTTGCCTTGCCTTCCCTGCTCGTTGCCTTTTCTACGAAAATGATAATGTAACGTGAAATAATTAGATGGGAATGAGCCCAGATGTGATCTAAATATTCTAAATCAAGTCGGAAGCATGTTAACTGCCATTAGCCCAGCTTCACTCCACTTCATTATTACATTAGAATAGGGCTTTGGAGCATGAGTTATGATGATATAAGACATTGTGAATGTGAGCCGGTAGCAATTCATGCCAAAGAATGCGTATGATATGAATATGATATAGTAAAAATGTAGTCTAGTCATGTCAGTTTGCTCCGGCTTGCGAGATATAATTTTACTCCGACGACGGTGAGGATGAGGATGGTGAACGGGATATATGGACTATAGTTACGGTGTAATAATGTTGATTTGATAAGAATTCAAATGGTTAGAGTATGTTAATGAGCCTCTGCCTGCCTGGCACAATAATTTTTCTGCCACCATTTCTCATTTCCCATTCATTAGGAGACAAGTGTGATGGGGCAAAGTTTTACTTTGTTCATGTTCCCCTTTGATTTAATGCTGGGAGAGAGCTCAGAGGAAGAGCAAAATTTTCTTTGTTGTAGAGTTAAAGATGGCTGGTTTGACTTGGATGTTGATGATGTGCCGTATTTGTAAATGAAGTCAGAGAGTCAAAGTCAGAGTCAGATTCTTTTATAGTAGAAAAAAATCCATTCTCCTTCCTTCTTCTCTGAAACAAGTTGGTTGTTAGTTGTTAGCTTTTCTGGGTTGGCGCATGGCTCCAGCCAGAGATTGATGTATGCGCTGCTCCCTGCAACGATAAACACGGGGAGAGGACTAATTAAGTGATTGATATTGTAGTAATAAAATAATGGCTGACATTTCATTACATGACTTGTCCCCACAGGCCTAGCTACATGTAACGCAATTTGTCTAACAAAAAAATTTATTTGTCTTTCCCATCCATAGACATAGTTATGTTAGTTATGTCAGAGTCAGATCCGATCCCGACTTGCCGTCTTCTTGATTTAGGTCTGGGTCTGGAGGATTTCCAGAATGGGCTGCATTCAATTCGTTCAGTTGAGAAATGCAATCATAAGTATATTTCCTTCTTTGGTTTTCTCTTTTAGCCATTAAAGACAATGAAATGAAATAACATAACCCATTTTACTGCTGGGTAATTAAGATTGCCCCACAATAATGTCGTTATTGTCTCGATGAATTGAACCCTTCAATCCCCCTGTTACTTTGAGTCGAGTCAAGATTACGAGTTAATCTCGGCAGTAATTCCGTTACATGACTTACATGGAAGGAATTTGCTCTGTAACATATAACTTGATTTTTTTTTCATTGTGTTAGTTATATTGTGGGAGAGATCATCATTAAGATAACACGTGTTCTGGCTCACTTTCCTGAGTATGGATTTTCTTTTAGCTTTTTAAGCTCCCTCTTAAATATATTATTTTTTCTCGCAAGTTTGAAATAAAGCAGTGGATGTGTACTTCTTGTTCATTCTTCCATGTTTACAAATTACTGTTTTAAATATTTAGTTCCTTCTTTAAAAAGAAATTATTACCTACCTATCTTATTTATGGGTGCGCTTCTTAATCTGGTTCTGGTATGATATGTGGTGTGGTGTGGCAAGAATGGCTCTTTCAAAAATCCCAACTACATTTTTTTCCTCTAAAGGATTAACAAAAAGACACAAGCCAAAAGCAAATATTATTGTATAATGGATACTGTTTATTTAAGTTCAAGAGTCGTCATCTGAGATGAAGCAGGATATACTCAAGGAAGTTGTGGCTTTTGCTGAATGATGATAGCAAATTACCTTTTTAAGGGCTGAATAACTGAACTGAATCACAGTTTATACATGTAAACCTACTCGTCACCATCATCATATCACACATAGCATTATCATTTTATATTATCTTTAGCCCAATAAATTATACGCGAAGTTGAAAAAAATAATAAGCATGTTGCAGTTTTTTATTGGATTGCTGTGGCCCAACAATAGCCCTACTTTTTATGTAGCAGTAAAAATAAAAATATAAACTAGAATTTTCTTCTTCATTATATCCGTAAATCCCTACTATATAATTTATTACACTATAAAATAATGCGTCCGCGTAGGCATAAAACCCAAAATTGGATGATGTGATGACGGAAGCTGGGCAGAAAGCAGGGGAAAACTTTCTACTTTTGATTCTGGCTTTGCTTTGAAAACCATTCTGATGTTGGTAATAATGAGATTTGGGAAGAAGATAATTTATGAAACTGAAAGAAGAAGCAAACTTACAATTTACTTAAATTCCAATTCTGAGGGAAATATTGCTTCACAGGAGAAATAATTCATAGTTATATTTAATGTACTGGGAGTTAATGGGAGTGAGATTGAGATAACGGTAAAAATTAGAAGCTATATTGAACCAGCGGACAGGAAGATGGAATGGACCATATTGGAGTTAAGGAGGTACCATGTTAAGGTTCTGGTTCTTATCATTGTCGCAAAATCATAAACATATTATATTAGTCTTACAATTAGAATGAGGAAGCACTTTGCTCTGTTACTTTTTAAGCTTAACTCTTCCATCATCTTTTCCAAAACTGAAAACTAAGTATGCACCCTCGACAAAATCCACTTTAATGACAATAATGAGAGGGGAAAATTATAACGGACGTGAGTAAGACGAACCCTTCTCATTAGTTTGGGAGTGCACTTATTTCCCTCCCTCTCATTATCTCTACCAAACTCAGTTGCCGTCAACTCATCATCCATCCGAGGACTGTGTCTTGTCTACAACAAACAATCTAAAACAATCGAATTCAAAGAGCATTCCCCACTTATTACAAGGGGACGGGGATGGGATGACATATGCATAACGTTAATATGCCCATCATATTAAAAAAGATAAATGATGATAAACAAAAAACAAATAATGATATAATTAGTTTTAGAGAGCTCAACCAACTTTTATCACTTTATAATTTTTTTCAACAATTGTGTGGGAGTAGCAAAGAAAAGAATACATTTTACCATGAAGGGCGAGGGTGAGCAGTGAAAATGAAATAAACGATTCGTAATCTCTTGCGGCTGATCTAAAAATGCACTATTTGATATATGGCGCATTATTCATCTAATCAAAAAATGTTATTGCGTTTTGTACTTTTAAAAGTATTTTAAACGGGCTTATGATTTTAATACACAGCCATACAGACATTAAACGGATTCTCCCATACTCCGAATTACTGCTCTTAAGCAAAGTACATTTTTAATCCCCGAGTCTGGAAAAGGCTTTCCTCATCAATATCGTTGTTCGGAATTCATCTAAACTGCCATCATGGAATTTTCTAAATGTATTTTTTTTCTCTTTAAAACCCCAACTTCCAAATACCCAATACATTTCGATAATATCAAAAGCCCATCGTCAATAAAAACATTTTAGATTTGAGTTTCAGGATCAATTCTCTTAAGCTGATTTATGTACAGTCGCTGGAGGGATTAAAATGAAATGAAAAGATGGATATAAAAAAACTTTCGTTTTTCGTTATGCCAGATCAAATCTGAAATAAATAGGATTAAACAGTCGTGTGTAAAACTGATGGGATGATGCTTCTGATCCTCTGACGCTGTTTGTAGTGTGGGAGGAGGAGGGAAAATGTCTAGAGCTTTTAGTTGGACTTGGAATCAAAAGCTTTGAACAAAAAGTTGTTTACTCCGCTGTTTTGGTGGTGGTGGGGGAAGACTTTGATGAGTTTCAGATGGAGAATGGAAGTTGAACAAGCAACTCCTTTATTAAAAAACGAGTCAAGTCAAAACCAAGCTGTACCATATTATCTGAGCCGGCTGAATGATAGCAAAGATTGTATGTATAGGAAATACAAAGCCAAAGTCAAATGTTGTTATGTTGGCTACACATTTTTTTCTGACTCCTCCAAAATAATAATGCCTACCATGCAAAAAAAAATTGTCCATACCTATGAAAACCGCAGTCTACCTTTTACCATTTACCAAGATATCAAGCTGGAACACTGGAATGGAAGCAACATTCTCCCTTTCTATATTTTTCTCTCTCCAGTAGTGAGTGGATCATATCTTCTTGGTCTAGGAGAATGCACGCAGACTATAAATATTTATAACAGAAAGTGAAACTGTTTTCTTTCTTCATTCTCTTCCAGGCCCCCCTTCTTGCCTTCTCTTGGTGGTGTGGTGTAATAGCATTAAAAAGATGATGTTTAGATTAGACCTGAAATAAAATAACAGGGGAGAAAGATGGGTAAGACTGATGGAGGTAGAAACAAACATGTCACGTCACGATCCGATCCTGCCACCGCCATAAAAAAAGAAAGAATAAGAAAGGGATACGGATATGGATACGGAAAGGATGGGAATAGAATAGTAGAATAGATACGGACATAAGTATTATATGGCTTCTGCTATCGGTTCTGATAGGATGATAATGATAAATAAAGGAATGGTGAGGTTCATCCATAGATATATTTTTTTATCATGGCTGTGGATGTGGATTGTGGATATGGATGCGATTTCATCGGGGAGGAACAAGGAAGGAAAGAAAGGAAGGAAGAGACGTGCATGGGATACCATTTATTATGATGGCCCTTTTTATAATATTTTTATTCCCGATTGTGATACTCTTATTTGGAGTGGAAGGAGTCGATTCAATTTTAATGAGAAACCTTTTCTCCCCGTCCTTTGAAATGAGATTGGAATGGAAATTGGGGGCTGCTGTCATGTTATGCAAGAGGAAGAATAAGGCTTCCGTATCGTTATGTAACATTTCAATGGAATGTAGAATTGTAAAATAGTAAACTGTGGACTTTTGGATCTTTGACTATTATTCCGGTGGAACCTTTCCCTTTGACTATGACCATTGCATTTACCTATCTTATCTCTACGAAATCTTCACAATGCATTTGGATTTTGGAAGAGAGAGACAGGCGAAACCTAATTCAGGGCGAAAGCCGTCTCCTTCGTTCAAACCAGAATTCCCATGCATATTTTCCTTGAAGGTGCAGAATGTCTAATGACATCATCCGCCACATTCGTATTCTTCCTTCCCGTCACCATCAACAGACTGTATTAGCTGTGACATTACATTAGAGAATGAAAGGGAAGGGAGGATAAGACAGGAGTGGAGTTTAAAGAAGTGAGAGATGAGAAGAGACCATATTATAATATGTATGTGCTCGCAAGACATTCTTATTTTGTGAAACTGTGACCCAACCCGACTGCAGGGAATTCTAGCATGAACACGAGAGAAACTATCAAGGACATACCAGGATGATGCATGGACGTTTAAAAACTTTTAACAGATTTCGGGTCCGAAAGGAAATCAGTCAGAGCAAAGCAGACGAGGAGAGGAGAGAAATTAGAATATGACTATATGTCTTGTGTGGGATCATCCTTCCCAATCTTAGAACATTTTTTAAAACACTGGACCGCTCCGCTGCTACCGTTTGCATTTTAAACAGTCCCCCATCCGTATTACCCTTTCCTTCCCTTCCCTTGCTCACTTTTCACGTGGGTAATGAAATGAGCGTAGATTTATAAGTGAGTCGGGGAGAGGGACGGAAGGAACTATAATAGTGATGCTAATGCTGGTGAGGAGAAACAAGGCTTATTACCTCCTCTCCTCCTATTATATTCTAACATGGCATGATAAAAACAAATGCTCTCGAGCACTTGGGTGCCTCCCTCCAACTCCATCTCCTTCCAACTAACATTTTAAACTTTAATCTTTCCTTCAAATGTTCACTTCCTTCCTCCCAGCTCACAGCTTAGAAGAATGAGAGGACCAGCCTAAAGCCAAGCAACCAATTCTCATTCTTATTATTGGCCACATGGTATCGCCTCGTCGTACTTCCTTTCGTACTTCATACTCATTAGGATTACGCAATGCAAAGTGATGCAAAGCAGCATTTTCTAAAAGGTACATACATAGTATGAGCATAAGTAAACACAATATAAATATCACGTCTTCCTCCATTCTAAATTTATTTTTAGTTTCTGAGATGTTTGCCAACGTCCTAGTTGAGGCTAACGGAACATGCATGGGATATTATTACCGCATGTATCTACCTACCTTACCAAAATAACAGAGATTTTTACAATTCAATATGGGACGCGGACCAACGTACACCATTTATTTCACTCCAACTCCAACCCAAGTCTTAGAGAGTCTGATGTAACTTGAGTTAGTGTATATGCCAGTGCCAGACCAAAACCAAATAGTTATAAACTGCACACATATGTAGGCATTTCCGTTGTTGTGTAACATTCTCATGTGATCCTCATTTTAAGTTTTATGCTCATGTACATTATGCAAACGTGTAATTCACATCACAGCTCCAAACGAACACTTTTAAAAAGTTGTAGTAGGCATAACCCAAGAGATTTCTTTGCAGTATTCCTGGCATACCATGGCATGATGGCATATGGCACTGGCTTGGCTTGGCCCACTATTGAATTGACTTGGTTTGCCATGTACAATAAAAACTGTTTAAAACCTCACCAACATGCATATGCTCAGTATTATATTCACTGATTTCGGTTTTTCCTCCTTCCTCTTCATCTTATCCCCCCGTAAAATTATTACGGAATGGAATGGATGGATGTCGTGTTTTTACTTTCTCAATTCTTCCGTCTTCTTCTTCCTATTCCGAGTTGTTCCTATTCATGATACATACGTCACCGTATCATGTAGAGAGGAGAGAATATAGTTAGTTGGAAAAAATTACTTTAGTTCCTGTGGTCCCTACTAAAATTCTTCTAGTTTACAATATCCACCATAGAGAGATATTTTTTAATGGGAGACTTCACTAAATGTTTTACTACGTTTATTCTTCTTCTTCATCCACCCTTCAATAAGTATTCCTTTTCTTCTCCTGTTTATCCATTCATATAACATAATGGTTGTCGGGAGTCGCCAGCCACACTCCTCTGGAACAATAATGTAGAAAGTATAGAAAGTTGCTCTCCATTGTGAAGGAGTCATGTAGGAGGAGGATAAGGAAATAAAGTTATTTTATTATTCTAATTCTAGAGATTTACACTGATTGTGACATCAACCCAGTCCGATATTTTTTATATGGGAGAAAATAGCGAAAAGTAGTTTTTGTACTTTCCTTCCATTTTCCATATACCTAGTTGCACCTGTTTACTCCGTCCATGTCTGGAATGGAAAGGTTGAATGGAAAGTGAAACAAAAAAAAGAGAAAAGCTTCTTCGGGAGGAATCAAGATATAAAGCAAAATACAATACAAAACAATACAATAAAGGGGAAAGTTTATTTTCATTATTGTACTCCCAACGTTCCCCCAACATTAACTTTTTTTGCCAACTCAACTTCAACTCAATTCACCGAAAAAGGTTTGCCGACGGGCAGGACACTGTGTGCTAAAACGACTGTTTAAATGGGAGAAAGATAGGACCTATCTTAACCGACAAATAACAACAAAGGAAAATATATCATGCTCAGGAGAAAATAGGAAAGAAAAAGTCATTTCGATTTCCTTTCATGATTTCTCCCTCACTATTCTGCATAGAGATATAAGTTAAGTCGAAGTCGAACTCACGAACAATTTGTTTTTCCTTTTCGGACTTGCTTCGCCTTCCAGCCCCATTCATAGGACCGTTTATATATCGTAATGTTTTTGTTATTTAGAACAAAAAGAATAGGAGGGAACAAAGGGGAAAGCAAATGAAGGAATCGACTCCATTTTGGTCTAGACAAAATAGTCCAATTTTAGTTTATTATTTTGCTTGGTGGTAGTGTTAAAAAAACTAGAAGGAGAAAAAATTGGAACTCTCGTGAGCGGACACATATGAGCATAGATTATTTATATATCTATTTTGGGTACCCGGAGTCAATTCGGTAGTTGCAGCGGTTATCCCCGTCGGTGGTGGCCATTTGTTGGTACTCTGCTGAAATATTTTTTTCGTTAGAAAAGGAAAAACATCAGAAGAAAGAAACAAAAAAAAGGAAGAATAAAAGGGAAGGAAAGAAGAAGAATCAACGAAGGGAACACTGATTTTGTTCACACATTGTTTCCGCCAAACAAGGAAACGAAAATTTGTATAGTTTTTTGTTAGGACATAGTCCAAGTCCAAAGAAAGCATTGCCTCGACCATTAGGAAAATGTTCAAAAAGATTGCGTCCATATCCAGTCTCGGGGTAAGTAATAAGTATAACTAGTAAATAGTAAAAAAAAAAAAAGAAAGTGCTAATTTTAATCAGTGTTACAATTTTTCTTGTAAAAAAATGTTAATCTAAAAAAATGGAATGAAAAATGGTATATGGAATGGAGTGAAGTTTACTTTCCAAAACTGGGTGACATAATTATTCCCCTTACATATTTCACTCACTCCAAGCATGTTTCACATTTGTTTCCTTCATGTTTACGTTATGTCCTTCATTTGCATAGATGGGTATGTGAAAAATCAGATATAACTTGGTGTTTAGTTTTTTCCCCTTCCTGTGAATATATGTCACAAAAACAAAGAAAACTCCCATTATAATTGCTAAGAAAATGTATAGCTGTGCTTAACACGACAAATTTGGCTAAACAAGCGAATACGAATGGAGGCTACTGCTCCCACAATAATTTCAAAGGGTTATCTCTCAGTCACAGTGATTTCGTTTCATTCATGTAACATGGGAAAATTAGCCATGCTACTGAATACAAAATGCGAATGGGGAATGCAGAAAAGGAGCTTCTTCCTCCACTCGCTGATTTTTTTGCGAGTCTTTGTGAATATTTAATATTAGTCCCAAGATGGTAATGTCTTCCTTTTGCGAAAAGAGCTGGTCTGGTCTGGTGTCTTTTTCTACTCTGCTCAGTACAGTCTGCAATAATGTCATGTGAAAATTCTGCATGAGCACCCACAAAAAAATAACTTGTGCATGGATGATGATGGGGACTGAGGAGAATGATATGAGACGGGGATGATATACTCCCTCTCATCCACTTTTATTAGGAAAAGCAAGTGAAGTGGTTATACGTTTTCCAAAGTTTGAGTTCTTGAGGATGCTAATGATAATAAGAATGATGATGATCCTCCTCATTACATCGATATCATAAGCTAATCCTCATCGTGATCATGATCATCATCATGTCAGCATCCTTGCATCCCGAAGGAGTAGAGGACTTTATTGTGATTTATTTATGCAGCAACAAGGAGGATGAAAGCTGAAGCCTCGCAAAATATATAGGAGTAGGAGCAGTGGCTTTTGTGGAGTGGTTTTATTCCAATTTCATCCAAAATGGGGCTCTTGTTCCTCTTGTCTCCGTGCGAAAATTTGTCCCGATCTCTAATGGCACATGTGACTCTTTGCTCTTCGCTAAAACTCTGTTGGTTGAACCCTCTGGGTTCTTAAAAGGTTATATTTGGTTGTTGGATCCGCTGTAGTGAATTTCCTCTTGTGCAATATTCATTTCCACTTCAGTTCCCTTCCTCTCGATATGGTTATAAATTGTTATAAATTTTCTATAACTTTGCTAAATAGAGCATGCCATATTACTTGGTGAATAGTATCAGGTCTAGGAGGATATTGCGGGGTTCTATATGGCAAATGGCAAATGGCAATATTTCTATCGTATCCTTATCGTAATCACAGAACATTTTACTTCTATTTAAGTATATATTCTCCTCCACCTTTTCTCTTGGCTGTGCTATTGGCTCCTGGCATGATTTTGGTGCATGACTATATGACTCTAACTCTTCCATCCTTCGTCACTATTATTCTTTCTCCCATCCACCATCATCATAGTCTTCTTGTTTGTGTTGTACCACTCACTCCATTCCATAAAAACAACTTTGTCCTTGCTCTCCATTTCCATCCAACAACATCCGTGCATTCTTTCCCTCTTGCTATCTTTCTCTCTCGTGCCTTGTACGTTTATTTATTTCATCGGAGGAGAAAAAAAATATGCCATGCCATACCATGCCAAGAAGTATTTCTTCTATCTTCCTTTCATCCCATCCGTCTCGAAAAAAAATCGACGATGAGAAAATATCTTCGCCATGTCTGTTTCTGTTCTTGTTCTCATTCACTCAGAACTTCAGAACAGAAACGAAAGATTTTTAATGGAAGATTCGTCTTCCCCCTATCAATATAAATTGTTTTAGTAGATTCCTTCCCAACATCAACATTTTTTTTACTACAATACATTTTGCCATAATGCCATTGGATTATTAAGTACCGCTCTTCTCCCATCATCATGATATTCATGGTGATGATGATGATGAGATCGGAGAAACCGTTAAGGAAAAAATATTGCTCCTTTCCCCCGCTGTAAGATATACGACATGGCTATGGCACGACAACGACAACTGCAGCAGCGCTCCTCTTTGGCTTGTTGTCACTCAAGACACATTGTTTTATTCCTTTCGGGGGAAAAATGTTCTCGCTTTTGGTATTTATGCTTCTTAATACCATCCCATCCCATAAGATAATAATATATCTACCTAGTCAAAGTTACATGCAAGTAGCAAGTCTGGCTATGGCTGTGTCATTTCCCTTCTAATTCAATTTGTTCCACGCTGCGTGAAAAATACAGAAGCGTTGTGAGCTTCATACTATGCCGTCTTGTCACTATTGATTGTCATTTCTGAACAGTCTATTTTTATTAACAATTCAAAACCCCTTTACGTGTCTTATTCTTAATCTTGCTGGCTTCACCATTTCCCTTTGTCATATGGCTTGGGATGTGTGTGTGGGGCGGTACGGTTGAAGTGGCAGGAATGCATTATTTTTTGAAATAGAAAAATGGAAGGAAGTGAAACTGAGTGAATGAATGAATGAAACTTATAGATAGATCCTATCATAAAGATGCTTAGCTTGATATTATACTTGAGCAGGAGATGTGTTGATGTATCCCGGAAGAAAAGGGGTTGAAAATCCTCTTCCTCCGTATCATCATTTTTTTTTCCTCTCCCGAAGCTAATCGCATTAGTGTTGCAGCTTCCGTGACAAGAATCGCTTTCGTAAGCGTATCGTATCGTTTCCTACCCAAAATATCATCTCACTAACTATTTGGGAGAGACAAAAAAGTTTTCCTGTTAAAAAAAAGTTTTTTTCTCTGAAACTTTGCATGTAAATCTTTTGGTAATGGAGTAATGGCTTTTTTTCTGGACTGACTTTTTTGGGGAAAGTCATCTCATTCTCAAATATCAAATTCAAAATTCTCATATCCTTGCTTGGCCTGCGCTCAATATCCGAATCCAACTTGTCTAATGTAAATTATGTTGTCGTTGTCGCTGTCACGTTATGCTTCAAAAGTTTTCGTTGAGAAATGAAAGGTTATCATAACTTGGTTGGAATTGGATGTGTTTAAAATTGATGGGAGGAGGAGTTATTTAGGTTGCTGCGACTGTAAGGCCTAAATTTAACTTATTCTTCCTGTTTAAACTCCACAATCATCGCCATGAGTTTATTCTGACTCTGACAATGAGTGACTCAAACTGATGCAAAACTAATTTGGGATGTTTGCTCGCGTTAATTGTGATTGTACGTGACAAGTGTCAATATTGACACGCTGGAATTCATTGTTATTCATGCTACAGATTCAATTAGGATTACTCAGAAATGTTAACAGATGTGTACCTTTAATAAGTTCACTTGGTTGCAGCTGCTGTTCCAATCATGAGTATACCATTAGGGGAGGGTTATGGGTATAGATAGACCTGTCTGTACTGTTTCATGGTTCATGGTTAATTTTATGTCCTCCCCCACCCAAACAAAAACGAAATCTACCTATTTGAAAAATGTACAGGTGAAGCAAGCAAATAATGATTGCTACTACGAAAGTCGAAGTCCATACACCATCCATACAGAGAAGGGGAAGGGACCGATGATGCCGATAAGGAAGAGTGCAATGACACCGGTACCAGCAAGTTAAGAGCTCCTGCCATCCTTCAGCCATTTGTTTGGCAGCCTGTTATGGCTTCATTTCATAACGTCAGTTTTCATTCCATTCTGATGGAAGCCCTCCCTTTCAGGAGTTTTCAACAAGTTAAAATTAATTACAAGAAAATTAAAAGCCTATTTATTGGCCACAATGGATGGGATGAATGGGAACTGGCCCAACTCAATTTAATCTTCTCATCATCGATCCAGCCAAATCCCATCATCCTCTCAAAGTATTTCTCTGGGAAAAAGTTGGCATGTAATGCTTCCCCCAAATCATTTGGGAGAAACTATAACTAGGCCCATAAGAAAAATGTAGGTCTTAACCCCTTAGTCATCATCATCATCAATATGATCATCATTAACATTATCATCAAATTCGATCAGATTTGATTTGATGTAACAACAAAATCGATCTTGTCTTGCAAATTAGATTTTCCACTGACTGCCCTCCTTCTTTTTTCTCTCTTCCCAATTCTCGTCCCGATTAACTAGCTCCCCAGAAGATAAACTTTTCCTTTATCAAATGCATCCATCCTCCTTTCCGCTTTCTCAGTTCCCATCCTCAGACACATCATCATCAATATCATCATCGTCCCACATTTCATTGAATCAGCATCTAAATTCAAGTCGACAATTACATTTCCCCTTCATCATCCATCAGAGGATCGACATCCTAATTTCTCCTTTTGAATTGAACTGCACTGCCCAAAAATAATGGGGCTGGGATGAACAATAGACGAGCGGAGAAGTGGTATGGAAGACTTCATACTTACAAGAGCATGATCCATGCATCTCCGGATAGGGAAAAAAATATTGGATCTTTTATAGGGTGCTGTATGGAAAGGATCTGAAAATTTTTGCCATGTAATATAATGGCTTAGCCCATGTAATATCGGGATGGAAAATGTGATTTGGATCAAAAACAGAGAGCTTTACGACATTCTGTTTGTAATACGGTTGGGATTTGATTTCGGTTGTTAGTTCTCGGGCCGAGACCGTACAATATCCATCCACAATCCATTCCATACAGTTACAGTTAGCCACACCAAGCCAAGCCAGCCTAAAAATTGTATGGAATTGGAATAGATATATCTCGGCTGGAAAAGTGGAATGAGCTATAGATGGCTTGGTTGATGCCTCTCCTCTCATTGCACGAATGGACAGCTTTATTACGGGAGGACATAGCGCTGAGATGAAATAATAAAAAGGAATAGAGCAAGGCCGACCAGACAAAGCCCATGTTCCAGAATTATTCTTCTTCCTATTTTTTGTTGTATGAATAAGAATGGTATAAAAAAATTGGGTGGTAACTTGTAATAATATGGTATGGTATATAGCTATGTATGCATTCTGAAAGTGTTGGAACTGGAGCTGGAGAGAGTGAAGCCCTCCGCTCCTTCTTCCCTCGCCCATGTTATTATTTTGCTTCCTTTGCCTATTTTGTTCGGTTTTTGCATAGACTGGAACTCTGGAATGGGTAGAGTATATTGCTGGAGAATGTACCCATTCCTTTCGTTCTCCCTGCCTCCCTCTCGGTTTTGATTTGAGTGGTCGCCGAGTCCATATCGATCGGGTGACGTCACCTTCCTTCCTTCGTCTCTCCTTTGGTTGAAGGGAAGCCTGGCTAGGTACTGGGATGGGATAATATGTAATGTGTATGCACTTACTTGTATATGTGATGTGTACGAGGGGAAAAGTGGACTGGAGAGAGAGAGAGAAGGAAATGGAGAGAAGCCACAAGCGCACTTTCTCCCAACTTCTGGTTTTTAGTCTGACATTTTCGGGTGTGGATACTTGAACACCATTTCTCTCCACCAACCACCGCCTAATTCCGGACTAAGAACTTACACAGTTTAGCTTGAAAAATAAATATACTAAAAAAGGAAATAAAAATATAGATATTTATTCTACTCGTTAAACAGTTTGTTGTTCTATTAAAAAGGGTGAAATTAGCTCTACTGAGATTTGTTTCTGCTACATAATATAAAACATACTAAAATAGTTTGCTATATTATATCAATTAATATATTCAACTACCTACATACTTATTTCAATCAGCTAATTCTACATTTTGCACCATTCATTCCGCCGAGTTTAATTCAGTGAGAAAGGGAAAGCCGATTAAAAATGCTTGCAATGAAATAATATTAATATCGAAATAGTTAATTCATCAATAAATATCTAAGTAAAATATTTAAACAGTGCTTCACTAACAGCTTATATCATCATCATCATCATCGTCATAAATGTCTTAAATCATCATCACTAGGATCAATGTGTGCATTTCGTTAAGGAAGAAAGTATAGTGGATACATTTTTGGTTCAGTTTTTAAGAACACGGTGACAGGATGGTCACTGAGAGCTCCCAATCGGTAAGAAAATTATTAATTATGTACTTTTGGCAGGTTTAAAAGCTCATAAAATAAATAATTCATATTCCTAGAATAATTAACAACAAAGATGGATCCAAAAGTTTGAAGTCTGGTATAAATTTGTTTTAATATGGTCTACACGTATTTGGAGTTGATAAACTCTCAATTACTCTAAACAAATAATATTTACGCTTGACCTCTTTATCCATTATTTCCTGAAACAAAAAGGTCCACAAGTCGCCCTATTAATTGCGCCAAGAATAGTCTTTCATTTTCCTCTAAATATTTATTTTATTCCTGGCTCCCTCCTAGCTGCCTACCCATACACCGGAATAAAAGTACTTACTAAATGGATTACAGTAGCATTTATTTATCAGAGATGGAAATCTCAGCAAAGAAATATTTATATCAGACCAGCACAGGAAGTCGCAGCCATATCGTGTCCGTGTGGTGGTGGTGGTACTTGCTATGTACATTTTTACATTCCCCGCTTCTCCTCCCTGGCTGTTTCTTAAGAACATAACATTTTGCGAATGAATCTATTAGCAAACCAAAAGCATCAAGCAAGCAACCAACCCAACCAAAACCAACCCTCCAATAATCTCATAAGAAAAAGGATAAACTTTGGCAATGGTTCTTTCTCTCTTTCTCTCTCTCTCTGAGCAAAAGAAATATTCTAGCCAAGTCAAGAAAACGTTTATAATAAGAAATAATGTTTACAGGCCGACATACTGGCCTGGCCGGAGAAAGAAAGAGAGTCTTCCTCCTCTCTCCCTTGTTATGTTACTTTCTTTACTTTATTTCATGCCATATATGCCAACCAGGCAGGCATGCATGGCTTCTGCTCTTCTCTCTTCCAACTTTAGAGAGTTTGGGAGCCAGAGCCAGGGCAAAGAGTTTTTCCTCCTTCCAAGTCTTCCTCTGCTTCCTTCATTCCATTTATTTTGCTATTACAGCAATTCCAAAATAGGCATAAGTACCATCCATAAAAATGCTGGAGAGGAGTACATTGTACATATTGTATGGTGTAGTGTTACTTGAGCTCCTCGGCTGCCCACATAGAAACTACTGCAAACTTTCTCTGCATTGTATCGATCGCCATAAAGCCATCACATTCTATCTTTTAGCTTGCCTCTCTCTCTCTCTCGCCAGTTTACTCACACTCTCCCATTTTTTGCTGTGGGTGAGCTGAGCTGGTAGAGCTCTGAGCTGGAAAGCAAACAAGCGGGGCAGGTAGGCTCCCATTTACCGTGTAGAATTTCAGTGGTTTCCCGTTTCCATATTCTGGAAGCCCGCTTTCTTCGCTCTTTCCTCGTACCTGAATTTTATATTGAGCACGAAGCCCTTTCTCTCTGTATGTGGCTATGGCTATCTCTCTGGTCTGGCCTGCTCTGGACTAAAATGAAATGGAAATGGATAGAGAGAGAAGGAGAGTCTCTCAAGTGCTTGATTCATTCCTGTCGCTTTTTCATATATGATGTATTGAAGTATAGAAAGAGGTTGGTGTACATTCTCCCCATATTTCACATCCTTTCATGAGTAATGGGACCGTACACACAAGTATCATTTCACTTCTTGATGGATGTGCTCGTTGAACCACTTCATTGAGTAATTGACTGGAGAAAATAATTTATTGCTGGGGAAGAGAAAGGGATCGGCATAATTTTAACTATCGAGTAGATAGATACCTTTTGAGTATCTATTTCCTTCAGCTGGGCATTTTATTGGGGAGTACCTCTAATGACTAACAATGAAGCACGTAATGAAGCTTGGAAGAATTTTTATGAGTATGGAATCATTTGAACTGAGACTGGGGAAGAATTTGCCGACCTTGTTCAGCTTATTAAATGATTTTATGACAAGTAAATCATTTAATACTTGTAATAGAAATATGCAGATATGTTACATGTAACTTGAATAGATACGTTCTATATTTATTGGGCATCAAGGCTTGGGGATATTAAATTTCTAAGAAAGCATTTCTTTAATTATGCCATTATTGGATAAAAAATTGAGTTCAAATTGGAATACCAACAAGGTTAGTGGAGACAGGGACGCCGGATCAGATTCTCGATACATTTTTTAAAAGTTAGCACATTACGCCAGCAAAATATTTTTTTAGATTAATCCGAGAATTATAAATTTGTAGGTTCAAGCTGTGGTATCGCCTTGTACAATGCATTCAAACTGTCATCATTATGTAATCTTATTTTACTGAACACAATCGGGAGCTGGATTGCAAAACCGATTCTACTATCCAACTGTTTCTCATTCTACTACTTTTCCATTTAAAGTTACATCATAACGATTATGACGCTGATGAGCTCATTTTATCTTTGAACGTAAACAAATGACTCATACCCATTCCTAAAGGCAAATCTGCCTTTCCACGCGTATAATGTATATTTTTAACATCTATCTAAAGGGCGTTTCAATAATCATTGTCAGATGTATGAGCACAAGCTTTCATCATCATCTCATGCAATATTGCAGTCCATGCAAATATCTACTCGTATCTTATCTTTAACTCTTCCATAAAGAAGAAATGGATTCATAAACATTGAATATTCGGCCTTGAAGAGTAGTTAGCTTTGTATTTTATCACCTCTTCCTGTATATAAATATGATCCTATATCCATCACCGGAATAATCAACAAAAGGCCGACCCCAATTTTCAAACAAAAAAATTACTTCATTCCGGCCAGACTTCTTTCTACATACATGTGAGCATATATGTAACACTTGTGCCTCCTCTCACTCGACTCTCTATTATTAAAAACCGAGAGGAGGAGGAGGGTGAGCCAGAGAGAGTGTCGAAAAAAATTGTATAACTGTCCTTGCTCAACATTAACATTCAGGCCAATTGCCAGGGTCGACTACGGTATAATTATCTGACCCTGAATCATACATTGGTAGCTTCTGTACTTACGCGATGAGGAATATCCTTTTCTCTCTCTTATTCTAGCCATAACCATACCATACCATACAATTTGTAAATATTTATATTTTTAGCAATGCATATAACAAGTACATACATTCTCTAGTTACAACAAACTCATCTCCTGTTACATTGTTGTCCCAATCCCAATTCATTTATTCATCCGGTATTGGGATTAATTTGGTAGGACATGTGGAAAAATAGATGGACTTGTGCTGCATATAATTGAATGATGAGAGTATTGAGAGTGCAGAAAAGGGAGTCACAGTAGAATAAATGTAACTGTTTTAGGGATGTAGGTTGATGCCGGCTGTGGTGTGGGTGACACATCGCATTTTTCTAATTTAGATCTGCCCGAGATTTCTAGTTATATTATGCATAGATATATTGATCCTGATCCTCCTGATAGAGGGAACAATGAACAATGCACAATGCAATTTTCTAATTCCGAATTGCTGAATCGGGTTTGGTCTCTGATATCATTTTGGGAAGATACGAACTGGGAATATAAATGACATCAAAGTAAACACAGGGAGAGCATGATGCCATGATGATACCCTGATGAATTCCAATTTTCCATCATTCAACGTTAGGGATGGTCCCGCATATCCCAAGTCAGTAGAATGATATGATGATTTTGATTATGCATTCCTACTTACTCCTTCTTACATTCATAAATACATCCAGCCGAATGAAAATGGGAATGACACGAGCGAACAAAGTGAATGAGTAATCTCAATTTACTCTAGTGGGGAGGGAATAGGAGAACAGGCAAAATCGGAAAAGGGTCCATCACATCACCACGACCTCGTCATCGGCATCACTCAGGATGGGAAAAGCTCTCGGGTGCTCTCTCTCCAAGCCCATTCATTCCAAAATGGCTCTTTTTGAATTCCAGCTTTGCCTTCCTCATCCATCCGGACATTTCCCATTCTAGTTATTCTAGTATTTTTTTTACATACGACGATAGAGATACTTTGCCCTTTTGCGTGTATGTATACTCATGGTTTTGTTCATGTTGGAATAAGTAATGGAAATAAAAATAAATAATGCAAAAGTGTAGAAAATGGCTTTGGCCATAGCCTCAGCCTCTCCCTCTTCAACATAAAACATTTCCTGGGTTTTGTTATAAGGATGGCCCATGTAGGTCGGCTGGCTCTTGTATTGTAACATTATTTTGGCTGTATTGTGCTGACAGCAAAATTATGATAATGGAGATGATGATCCAAAGTTTGGCCATGATGCTGGCATCATCTCCACTCAGCAAGTCAGACTTTGAGTTTGGCTTGGCATGTAGTCAGTTAAAGTACATGCATAATATGTATGATGATGTTGATATGACAAGAAAAATAAAGGAGAAAGTTCTCCTCCATCCGAAATGGCCTTTTTAGCAAATGATAGGAAAAAAAATTCTTGCTCCATCGCTCCAGTCCTTTTTATCTTTGGCTTGAGTTGTGACTTGGCTTGGGAGAAGAAGGACGGAATAAAAATATTTTTTTTAAAGTCGAATCCTTTCCATCTCCCATCTCTTATGCTCATGTGAAGGGGAAAGGATGTAAAATATGCCTAGATTTATTTTATGCACGCCCATTTTTGCATGATTTTTTTCTTTATCTTTCTATCTTCGTGTGTGTCCTCCGACCTCCACTCATATTCATGGTAGATTGAAAAAATCCTAATTTTCTTTCCATCATTATCATCGGCAAGTCATTTTACTTTTTGGTTTATGTATATCCATCTGTTTGAGATAAGACCTGGTCCTTGTGCTCTACGCATTAAAAAATCTTATTAAGTAAATGAAAAAAATTCCAGACAATTTTCATAAAGTTGGGGATTAGACATGCATATATTTTCCAGGGACAAAATTACATATTTTGTGCACTTGCTTGTGCTGCTCGCTCCAGTAATAACACGGAATGGGTATAATTTAATGAGCAAATCACGAGGATGGGAGGAAAGGAAGCACCCATTTTCAAATTATTACAGTAAGGTGCATACATACGCATACCTAATGAAATGGTGCGAGGAGGGAGTCAACAGCAGAAGCTAGAATTATGCCATTAAGCTCACAAACAGAGACGATATGGAGGGTCTGACGCATAAGTATTATGCATGGCCATCATTTGCACCCTTACTTTTACTCATGTCTGGACTATAATATGCACCCTCCGAAAAACTGCACTCCCATCCCATTCCACCCCACCACCGCCAACCAAACTCACCAAAAACCAAACACGACAAACTTACATCATATCCAACTCTCTCCGGCTTAAAATTCTACTTGAGAATGGTTTTTGGGACAAAATGGAATAATTCTCGCTTGTATGTTTACATTTAATATAGCCAGAGTAAACGAGCCAAGCTAACAAAACCGAGTTGATTACGTACGGACGTCCATATCGAATATTCCCATGTGCCCCATGCACAATTTTCTGAAAATGGGTACAAAACTGTTTGAAATTAGTCATTCTAGTAATTATACCAAATATCTAATTTTGATATTAGCATCTTACGATTAGCCATATCCATTAAAAATTAGAATGATTATCTTAATCATCATTAGATAGCGGCTAGCTTTATGAATGGCTGTACTGTCTTTACTGATGATGATAACGATGACCGTCCGCCTTTCCATTTCGTCTGTGGAGAAAGCGAAACCTTTCCCTGTTGGATTGCCAGCATTATAGCAGCATAATGGGATATTTATAGAAGGAAGAAAAGTGTTATTGTGTGGCTGTGGCCAGCTCTGTGGATTTTATGACTAGCTTTTTATGAGACAGTTGCTCCCACCGCACCACCACCATTTACATTGATTGACTTTTTAGGGCTTCTTCCTACTTCTTCTCGGGTGGCTTCAGCTATGTCTCCAGCCATTTTCTTGTTGCTGGGTTCGGGTCTCTCCGTCTCTTATTTCATTCCAAATGGGGTTTCCTACATTAAGAAAGTTTCACTACCGGTGAGGTGCTGGCGCTTGGAACCGGGGAGTGATGATGATGATTATGATTATGATGATGGTGACGGTGGTATGGTGGCCTTGTCTCAGAGGAATTCCCTTTGCTTGTTGGTAGGCATATATGGGTAGGAGGACAACGACAACGGGGGCTTAGCATGTACTAAAATTATTAGGGCGACCAAAGGCAATGCAATAAAGTTGATGAAGGAATGATTAAGTCAACCACCTACGAATATTGATGAAACCGCTGAATGCCTAAGTACAATATCATGAATATGAATCATGAGGGATGTTGTTTCTGATGATGTTGGTTAACCTGTGAAAACTTTGCTAATTTCATTATTTTGAAAAGATGAAGGGTTTAAGTTTTAGCAGAGTAAAAGTTTACTTTGTAACAATTATTTGAGATCATTTGACCCATATTTCAACTTTAAACCGGCCACTGACATTATTTAATAGCTCAACTACTGGCATAAACAACCTATTGGTGAAAGCAGATACTTTGTAGCTTGGAAAAAATTTCAATCGGCGGACAGACATGCAACCCAGCCCATTCCAATAATGAAGGAAAGCTTCCAAATAAGGAACTTTCCTTCGTGATTCATTATTCTGATTTTCCTTCCAAGGTGCATTGGACTAATACACTTATTATAGGTTGATCGTGAGCTATATACCTATGATATGATAGATATAAGCATGTGAATATTATGGTTCCTATAAAAATCTGGAAAACTATTTTTCTGTTAAACCACAACCTAAGCCCTAAGCTCCCTACTTTCTCCGTCCATTAAGTATCGACAAACATATATACATATGGCCACACTACGAGCATATTATAAGTGTATTAACCTAAGCATATATGAACCGTAAAAGGTAAAATTATAGAGTAGAAATTCTTGTATTTTTCCTTTCACTCCTTCCTTATCTCGTTACCCGAGTTGTCGATGTTTGGAAGGAATGAAAAATTGGCTACCGTGAAGGCACCATATATCATATTCGCTTGGCCTCCGTACAGGGCCTTGAGAAAGGAGTAAAGAAAGTTTAAGAGTTGCTACATACGTACATTCATAAGAAAGCTATGAGTGAGGTTGAGGCATAAACTTCCTTGTAAAATTTAATGGTGATATAATTACTATCCCGAAAAGGAAAGTCGTGTTGTAGGTAAACCAAACCAGTGGATCTGAATAAAACAATGCGGGATATCATTTAATTATTCACCAGGTCCACACACTCCTCACTTGACTGAATGGAATAGTATCACGGAATTAATATAGCATGAAAACATGAAAACTGCTGCGCTGCGAATGTGATGATGACTATATTTAATTATAATTATTAATTCTGGATGTTTCCCTCTTTTGTTATTTTACAGTCGGAGCCGGGCACAGGCCTCCTTCGTGCAGCTCGAGCTGGGAACCTGGACAAAGTTTTAGAATACCTGAAAGCAGGCGTAGATATTAACACGTGCAATGCGAATGGTCTCAACGCTTTACACTTAGCAAGTAAGTACAAGTCTACAGACATATGAGACAGAAGCAAGCCATGATTTTTCCGCTTATAATAACACCCTGAATGAAGTAATAAAAAGGGTAAATGTTCTCCATCCCTGCATTACCTATTCCATTAAAGGGATGAGTAGAAACTTGTTACTTTAGAGGAAGAAAATGGATGATGATAATATAATTTTCTCTTTCCTCTCCTCTACTTTTCCCTCCTCCAGGCAAAGATGGTCACGTAACGGTAGTGAAGGAGCTCCTGGAGAGGGGAGCCAACGTGGATGCCACCACCAAAAAGGGGAATGCTGCTATTCACATTGCCAGCTTGGGTAAGACAAGGATAAGGAGGAATTGATGTTTTTTTTTGCTGTGTGAAAATTATTGCAATTTTAAATTCCTATTGAGCTAGCTGAAATAACTGGAATAGGGAGGGAGGGAGGGAGGAAGATAACCTCGAAAAGGGGAAAAGAGAAAGTAGAGCCTGTTAATATTTTCCAGGAATTGCCTTTCTCTCTCCCTCCATCTCTCTCTGTCTACAGATATTTCTGTTTTTATTACATTTCCTCCCTCCTAACCTACTACTCTCCAAGTCTCAACTCTCAACTTTCTCTTTTTATGAATGTTCCTCTCTCCGTAGCTGGACAAGAGGAAGTGGTCCGCCTTCTCGTTCAATTTGGGGCTAATGTTAACCTCCAGTCTACCAATGGATTCACTCCCCTCTACATGGCAGCGTAAATGTTTTAATAAATTTTATCTATTTTACCCATCCATGTACTTACCCTGGACCCGGCCTATCTACCTCCTACCTCTGTTTATATATGAACTAGATAGGCTTGGTCGATGGGTTATTCATTCCTTAAAATGTTTTCTCCGAAATATGTGTACTTACCAACTTACCTACTCTCTATGTAATATTTATATATTTAGGCAAGAGAACCACGATGGAATCGTCAAGTTCCTCCTTGCCAATGGAGCAAATCAGTCCTTGGCCACAGAAGATTTATTCACGCCTCTTGCTGTCGCGTAAGTCTGAAGAAAAGTTTCTTTCTCCTTTCCCTTCGGTATTCAATATTCCTATTTTCTGCAGTCAACTCAAATACTACATTACAGCATCGCATCACATCCCATATCGGCTAAAGTTCAAAAATGATCTATCGATGAATCAACTATACTAAACCCAACCGGCTTCTCTGCAGAAAAAAAAAGATCTCTCCTCTGCAGTGTAGAAATGGGAAGGAAGGAAAGGAATATAAAGGAAAAAAAAGTTTCCATTTTTGCCCCAAGCCAAGTCACTTTCCTCCTTCCATCCCTCCAACATACGTAGCCTACTTTTTTTTAGTTTTAGTTTATTTTAGATTTAGAAAAATGACTAGAGATACTATATCCCCTCGAGAGATAAATGTTAGCTTCCAGAAACACTCTCTGATTCTGAGACTGCCTCCGTCTGCTGTGATGTGATGTTGGGATGCAATACATAGATAAGCATTACATGTTATCATTTTATCCTTTCCCCCATTGAATTCCCAATTTTTTTACTCTTGTCTTTTTTTCTCTGTACACAACCACCTCGGGAACAGAATGCAACAAGGCCATGACAAAGTGGTAGCGATCCTCCTGGAGAACGATGTCAGAGGGAAGGTACGCCTCCCCGCTCTTCACATTGCAGCCAAGAAGGATGACTGTAAAGCAGCCGCACTCCTTCTTCAGAGCTCCGGGAACCCAGATGTCACTTCCAAATCCATGTTTACTCCATTACATATTGGTAAGCAGGCTTAGAGAAAAAGGACAACCGAGCTGAACAAAGCTTAGAAAAAAATTACATATGCCTTGGGAGAATCCTAGAATCCTAGATCAAGCAGGAAAGGGAAAGCACCTATGCTATATCCGATCCGACCGATATATAAAAAATGAGTCTAGTATGAGAGCCCAGCCAACTTTTCATAGTTTCATGTTTCGCCATATAAAAGGCTATAGTATTCGCATAAAAGAAGTTGGCACAGCTTTTCACTAGAAAAAGGAGAAGAAAAAAATTGCGAAATGTGAGCTAAGCTTGGTTGGTGGTGGTAATGGTCTTTGGTGCGATAGGATCATCATGCCTATCACCACTACCACCACCACCTCCAGTCAGTCTTATGTCCTCCATATCCAATCCAATCCACACCACCTCCAACTCCAACATGAACATGGACTTATTTTATTGATCCATTTTTCGCCTCTTCTCCCATTGCATTAGCATTACCTTTACATTATGTCCTAACTGGCGCATTACGGGCCATGTACATTTCATCAATTTTTCATCATATTATTAAATTTTCTCTTTTTCTATCTCCCTTTCCCCAGCTGCACATTACGGGAATCTAGCTGTTGCAACCTTATTGCTGGACAGGGGAGCGGATGTGAACTTCCAAGCGAAACATAACATTACCCCATTACATGGTAAGTGGTAGTAGTACAGAGAGATGAAATTGCCAAAGTCGTTCAAGAAAACGATATGATTATTGCCACGTCTTAATTTACTCAAGAGAAAGTCTCATCATCACTGTTGGAATATGGAGATTAAATAAAATGATTATGTCATCGGATGGGATGTGCTGCTCTGTGAGTTGGGATGACATGACATAAATAAATTTTCTCCTGTTGAAAATATTCTCTCTTTTTTTTGAAGATTTGTTTCGAATGTACTTATGCTGGCAATTTAAGGAGATTATCTCATTTTTGCTACAAATGTACCTATTTGCAATTTTTCAAATGTATGAAATATGAACAGTGCAAGTAAGTCTTTTGCAATGAGATCTTACATGAGATTGTTACGAAGCGATAGACATGTCTGATAACGACATATAAATATAATAATTCTTACATACAAATGGTAAAGATAACAGGGATATAGGTTGAGTGATGAACTGTGATGATAACATCAACGATTTCTGTTTCTTGTCCTTTCCAGTTGCTGCCAAGTGGGGCAAAGGGCAGCTGGCCTCACTTTTGCTGGAGCGAGGGGCAAACATTGAAGCAAAAACTAGGGATGGACTGACACCATTACACTGTGCTGCCAGGTATTTATGATGATGACTAATTATGATATGGATGATTAAGAATGTAGTAAAAAACAAGCAAAATAACATATTAGTCATGTATCTCATAGAACATAGGTAAATTCTGCAAACTATCTAGTTTTAGTTTAAGCTATTACTTAAGACCGTTTATTTTGATGTCATTTATAGATCTGGTCACGAGCATTTAGTCGACCTTCTATTGGAGAAGGGTGCTCCAATCAGTGCCAAAACTAAGGTTTGACTCATTCATTAAAATTAATGTTATTGGGAAGGTAATTTTATCTCATTTTAATGAGAATGTATCACCATCCTCCTCATCACTAATCATTATCTATTGATTTTAAATCCTTTTAGAATGGAATCGTACCGTTAGCTATGTGCGCTCAGGTAAAGATGAAAAAGCATACATGAATCAATTTCCTAAATAACAACGGGTTCTATATTTTATCATATCATCAATTTCACAGGGAGACCATGTGGATGCAGCAAGAATTCTCTTGTATCATAAAGCACCAGTGGACGACGTTACCGTTGACTATCTGACCTCACTCCATGTAGCTGCCCATTGTACGTTTCAACATAACATAATTAATTAACAAGCTTTCTCCTAGGACGTTCATACATTAGCAAACCGAGGTTACATCCTTCATTCCATAAACTATTCATAATAATTACAGGCGGTCACGTCCGAATAGCGAAACTTCTCCTGGACAGGAAGGCAGATCCAAATGCACGGGCTCTTAATGGCTTCACCCCGCTTCACATCGCTTGCAAGAAGAACCGTATCAAAGTGGTTGAGCTCCTCCTCAAGAATGGGGCACACATTGAAGCCACCACGGAGTCCGGTCTTACACCCCTCCATGTTGCCAGCTTCATGGGCTCGATGAACATTGCAATTTATCTACTCCAAAATGGAGCGAAACCAGATGCGACTACAGTTCGTGGTGAAACTCCACTTCATTTGGCTGCCCGAGCCAACCAAACTGATATTGTCAGGATTTTGTTGAGGAATGGCGCATCCGTTGATGCTGCTGCGAAGGTATGGGGAACAAAAAGTTTTTAATTAGAAAACCAGCCAGGCCCCCTCTCATCCTCTGTCCTCTCTCTGCTATCTTAATTAGGCATGATTTGTTTTTGTGTGAAGTGATATGAGGATGAAGAATATGATGATGATCATGATGACTGAAGATGAATTAATTACCATACATTAATTTCACTTGATTTATTAGGAGGGACAAACACCACTTCACATTGCAAGCCGTCTGGGCAATTCGGATCTGGTCATGCTCCTCCTCCAACATGGGGCAACTGTGGATGCGGCAACCAAGGAGGCTTACACGGCCCTTCATGTGGCCAGCAAAGCTGGACAAGAGGAGGTAGTTAGATTTCTCGAGAAAAAGATTACTCACATGCTCATTCTCAACTATGTTCTTGAGCGGGTCGCCAAACAGCAAGAGGTCAAGGATGCCCTCGCATGATTATACTCAGAGGCTGAAAGTGTTTGTTTAAAAAAAAGCAGAAATATGCCAAAGCCAACCTAATTATTACATGATGATCAAAAGCATCATCTTCCTCCAATCTCTAATTCCGTTCAATGATGTTGATGATGTTGTGCCTTATCAAACAAATGTTACGGTGACTATACATACTGCCAGATGAAATTATATATCTAGTTACTATATTCTATATGAAAGAACCAATTTAACCGTCCGAAACAACGTTTGCCACACAAGTATTAAGCCCAATATACTTATACTATCACTCCGCTTGAGCTTACAATTAGTTAAGCTTCTACTCTTTAAGTTATCTTTTTAGTTGTCTATCTAGTGGAAGTAGTGATGATGATTATGATGATGACTTAATGATGATATGATTTCTCTTATCTTATGTTCTATTAAATGTCAACTCGTTTCTCTCTGCAAACCATAATATAATATGACTTAAAGCCTCTCCCTTGGATATTATATATTGGGAAGGAAGACTTTTTTTTGTGACAATCGCCTTAATAAAATTATATACATGTGTCCTATACAACTGGGAAGAACTCCGCTTTGTTCAATCAAATATTGTCTCTTATCTGTTGCTGTCTATTTTGTTGCTTATTTTTCTCTCTCTCTTTTTCTCTGGACTTCTTCCTGACGATTCGATTGTTATTACAACTGTTATTTATGTATTTGTCTTATGTCTTTTGGCAACTCTCTTTTCTTTTACTCTAATTTAGCAAATTGTAATACATATTTTATCTATTCCACTCTGTACTGCTATATGCTGCTGGCATTTAGTTTCTCTGTTTATATTCCTGTATGCTAAATATTATGGATTCGGAATTATTATTATTAAGAGTAGGCAACAAGCCAAGGACTTTTCCATACATTTTCTTTTACTCTTTCTTTTCATCGTCTTGTTCTTCATTAAGCACGTTCCTAATTTTCTGTTTCTGCTGGCTATGCTGCAACTCCTCCTATTTTGCACATTTATTTATTATGTAATGCGATGCAAACATCCAATGTTTCTTTTTTCTTCTGCTATTGCTAGTCTCTTAATGGGGGTATATGGGTCTTGCATGATGATAGAAATTGCACAAACTTATTCTAGCTATCTATATTACAGTACTTTCTCTTGTTTCGATACGCTTTGTCAACTTATGTAAGTTTAAATGTTGCACTCGCTCTTTTAAATGCACACACTTATTGTACTATACTTGTAATGCTCTGTTCCTTTCACTTGTTCTGATGACAGACAGACGACGACACACATGAACTACTATGAAGGAGTCCGGACTCCTCTTTTCTATTTTCTATGTTCCGCTAGAGTAATCCTTGTATTTACTTAAGTAGTAGGATGCAGAGAGAAACGAAGTATTCTTCTTTTGTACATTTTTTTCTGTTATGTTCTGAGAGAAAATGTGTGCTAAAAAAGGCATTAATATCATCATCATTGTCATTCATTACTTTCTACTAACTTTGCTCCTAAATGGAGGAGGGAGAAAACTTTCTCCTACTTGTTCTATCCAGTTGACTTGACCTAAAATCTCGTAGTAACTTGAGCAGAGGCAGAGGAGGGAAGTGAAAGTACCTAAACTAATGGCCCTTTCCCCTCGACAATTCCCTGTCCATTTCCTTCTGTTCCAATTGAAGAGTCAAATTAGGTACTATTGTAGTAATTAGCACAAGTTCACCTTGTAACACCCTAGCCATTCCTTAATATTAGGGAATAATTGAACAGGCTGACAATGATAATGATGATGGTGATTTGGTGCGGTGCGGGTGTAAACTTTGTTATGTAAGTAAAGTAACATAACATGCCAGTCTAGGGTTAGGGATAGTGAGGGAAAAGGGAAAGTCATATCTTTCCCTATTAACATTTCATTGTCCCAGTTCCCATCAAAGTCTCATGCTTAGGGCCTCAGTCAGACGGAAACATTTTCGACATCCCTATTCTGGGGTAATGTAACGATCATCCTTATCGTCACAGTGGTACTACCTCACCAGGCCACAATAACCTTCATCATTAAGCCATAAATAAATCAGGAGGAGACAACCATGCCATGAGTAAAGTGGTAAGTAGGGATATCGCAATGCAATGGCTTGGAGGAGGATTGGCTGGTGAGATGCCCCTATATCCGGTTGGGTTGGTCTTGCTACCTTCTTGCCTTGCCTTTGGACGACCCGCTCTCGAATAAATCATGATCAGTGTTGAGAACATGGCGGCTCAACCATATTATTTTCATGCTTTCTCTTCCAGGTGGCTTCCATTCTACTTGATAAAGGGGCTGATGTTGCAGCAAAAACATCCAGGAACTTTACACCCCTCCATTTGGCAGCAAAATATAACACTGGCAATACCAAGGTGCGCTACAAAATACATAAGAAGTTCAATTTTTTTGCAAACAGGAATCTTTTCTTTGCTGCTACATTCTACATTTTTGTTTTTTCTATGCAAAATGAACTCTGCTTGATTCCCAATCGACTTTACATATTATGTGTCATGACATAAGTCATGACCGAATCGGAAATGAGATTGAGATTATCTGCAATGCTGACTTTTCCTTTTGTAGGTTGCCAATCTATTGATAAGCCGAGGTGCCCCTGTCAATGCTGAAGGGAAGGTAGGTTATTGTCTTTAAGGCCGAATTCAAAATAGTATTAAAAAGAAGCATAAGCTCGTGTCATGAGAGAGAACTTAATTTATAAAATGGGTTTGGTCTTTTTCTCCTCTTCTTGCGTAACATTACCAGAACCAATTGACTCCATTACACACTGCCTGTCATCACAACAATCCTGAGGTGGCCCTCCTTCTCCTCAAGAATGGAGCTGAGCCCAAGTGCTTGGCAAAGAACAACTACACGCCACTTCACATCGCTGGTACATACACAGATTATACCTAAAGCTCAATTCATGTTTGTTTATTTTTCGACTTGAGGACGGACAAACGACCTTCCACCGATATATTTTCATTCGCGTGTGTGCACGTCATGGCTGTAATGTTTTAAGCCCAGGCCCAGACAAGGAGGAATATATCCAATTTATTTTTAGGAAACTGGTTATCGATCTATGTCACTCATCAGCTTTGAGTAATCTGGATTGATTGAAATTTCTTCATTTTTTCTCCTCCTTCTCCTTCTAGCCAAGCATAACCAAATCGACATTGGAACAGCACTTTTGGAATATGGTGCGGATGTTAATGCCCAGTCCAGACAGGGCTTCACCCCCGTTCATCTGGCTGCCGATCAAGGCCACACTGACATGGTTGCTCTACTCATTCATAATGGAGCTGATGCAAATGCTGGGGCCAAAGTAATATTTCATAAGCCATCATAAAAATATGAGAATATGCTTTCTCCTTAAGTAACCCATGAAAAGTTTTCCTTTTCATGGTAAGTACCCTGGCTAAATTATTAATGACTTTACCTGTCCATGATTAAAGAACTTGATGCGACCCCTTCACTTGGCTGCCCAACATGATCATGTCCCCTCAGCAAACATCCTCCTGAGCAGTGGAAGTGCTGGGATTGACTCCCAAACAGAAACTGGCTACTCTCCACTCCATGTGGCCTCCCACTATGGTCAAGCTGGGATGGTTCGCTACTTGCTCCAAAATGGGGCTGATGTTCATTTGACCACCGAAGCTGGAAATACTGCTCTTCACCATGCAGCCCAACAAGGGCAAACCCTGATTATTACCCTCCTTCTGGAGAAGAAGGCTGACCCCAATGCGGTCAACAGGGCGGGGCAAAATCCTCTAAACATTGCTGAGAAGCTTGGATATGTCTCTGTGGTTGAGACGTTGAAGATCGTTACCACCACCATTACAACGACAACAACGACCACAACAACTATCGAAGAGCGGTATAAGGTCCTTGCCCCGGAAACGATGAATGAGACGCTGGCAAGTGACTCTGAGGATGAGGGTGGGGAGGATGCCGGAAATGAGCATTTGAGGATTTTCACTCTGGATGAGATGAAGTCTTTGGGAGATGATAGCCTCCCCATTGATGTGACAAGGGATGAGCAGCATCATAGGGACTCTGGATGTAGGTTTCAAATAAAACGGAAAGCTATAATTTCCGGTTTTCTATCCATCGAATTAAGAATTTATCGTTCCATGTTTTACTTCCCCCAGATATTCATCATGAGGACAATGTTGTCTCTGAGAAGTATAGTCAATTGGCTGCTGATAATGTCGATATTTCCAGGTCCCCAATCCAAATCGGGTACAGTTTAATCTTTTTTTATTATCACTCTTCTCATATTGAATTATCCATTTCCTCGTATGCATATAAACATTTTTAGCAGTCGTATCTTCAGTTATATATCAAATTAGAGTAAAATTTCTACGGTTTATTTGCTAGCATTTTAGCAGATTCCAGTAATTTTTTTTACTCTTATAATATCTCTATTACTTAATCCAGTATAATTGGACAACGCTTACTTGACGTTTTTTCCTTATTTTTTTTTTACATTGGCTGTTGTAACGAAACCTAGTTGAAAGTGAGAATTTAATTTTCAGTGCTGCATTATAAGTTTATGTTTTTTTTAAGACAAACGTTACATTTTATATTTTTGTTCTTGTCAAGAAAAAGGGGATTTTTATGTAATTAATCATTTGTTTTATGATCTGTCATGTGGTGTCATTTATACTGTTTCAGTTTTTATATAATTTTTGTGTCATTTCTAACACACCAGCAGATATATACATGTTTTGTGTTGTCCCTCAATTTAATTTGTACAGTTATGTTATATGTTATAATTTACATACAATGTTGGTTTTTATCTTGATCCAGGAAGGTTCAGTCCTCCTGACTCTGACTATAATTTAATAATATTATTTTTGAGCTGCAAAAGAAAAGTACTGTGTTCACCATGCATTTTTGAGCAAATTAGCCATCAGCAAATTGATGGATGATGAAGAAGCTAGATATTGATAGCGATAACCTCTTCCAAAGAACCAGAACTTAAAGAAGCCACTCCTTCGGCAAAAAAAAAGTCATTTGATCTATGCTTTGCTCATTAAAAACTACTCGTCCTCCTCACTCGACTCCCGTCAAGGACGGAATGTTTATGAGGATGTAAAAATGTAAATGTAGAAGAAAAATGTTTATAAACATTTATCGAAAGTCATCATCACAATTTTTTTTAGTCTCTGACTTGTGACTACCGACGATGATAATGATGAGCCGAGAGTGGACACAGCACTTCTCTCATACATAAAATTATTTTTCAGTTGGTTATGCCATATCATTTCATACAGTGAT
This sequence comes from Pseudosinella alba, assembly GCA_034700485.1. Taxonomy (NCBI): domain Eukaryota; kingdom Metazoa; phylum Arthropoda; class Collembola; order Entomobryomorpha; family Entomobryidae; genus Pseudosinella; species Pseudosinella alba. The sequence continues at coordinate 35,995 of JAQIXQ010000056.1, forward strand.
AGAGTGAAGAAGCTATCATACTTGAACAAATTCATTTAAGTTCATTTGATTTTAAGTTAATAAGAAAAATAATTTTATTTATTTTTTCTTTTTTTCTTTCCCCCCTTTGTAAAATATTCCCCGGTACACGAAATACAATACAATTTCGCGATTTTCAATCGAATATAAAAAAACTCGTTGAAATTAAATCAAACTTCCCCGATTCAAATATAAAGATCCCGATCCCCTGCTACTAGCGCTGGCTCCTCCTTAAAATCCCTAACAATCCCAACCACACCAAGTACGAGATACAGTGCAAACTTCAGCATCAACCGTTCCTCCACTACTACGATTGGGATGTGTCGTGACAGGTGTTTATAATTTGAATTTTTTTTACCCATTTTTTATTTTTTGTTAATTATTTACAAAAAAAATATATGAATTAATTTAGACTTACCATCCCTGTTTTTAAAATTAACCGTTAAAAAAACTTATTGGTTTTTATTTCGTTGGTTGAGTATTTTTTTGAGTTTATATAATTTTGTAGCATTTTATTTTATTTTATACTGATCAAAGTTTTCATTTAATTTTCTTATCGTTAGTTTATTTTAATTATTTCCCTATTTATGCCAGAACATTTAAGTTTTGTTTCCTCTTACTAACTGTCTTATTATTTTCAGTTAGACATTGCAAAAGACACAACGACTGCTGGCAAATAATAAGAAAAAAAATCTTTAAAACCATTTCATATTATAAAAAATAATAATATCTTCATAATCCAATTATCATTTCAAGATAACGACAAAACTTCTCTCTAAAACAAACAACTTCGTACAAACTATTAAATTTAAGTATTGTCTATATTCTTTCTAACGATATATATTTCAATTTCTCTTGTTCGTTTTTCCAAAATTTAAAACTAACACAAACTCCAACCCATGACGGTGTTTGCATGACCGTAAACAGGAAACTTCACTGGAGAAAGTAAGCACTAAAAATTAATATATGGACATCTCTCGTCTTTCATGTAAAAAAAATCATTTTTGGAAAAAGATGTTTATAATTTTTTTATAATTTATTTATAAAAAAAATTGCATAACTGTTATTTAATTTTTTTATAATTTGGTTGGGTTATAATTGTGTAGATGCGTTGTAACGTAAAAAACTGACCCTTCATTGTATAAAGTTATCCAACGTAACTTGGTATATGCCTACCCTGTAATCTAGTGTAATGCAGTTGCGCAATTTTTAATTTAATTTGGGTAGAGAAAGCAAAAGAAAGAAAGTAGCTTTCAGCTATATGCATCTAAAAGTACATTATTTTGCCTATGTAATGCATAGTTGCGAATGGGTGAAAGTGGGTGAAAGAAAGTGGCTGAAAAAAATGATTAAGGATAACACTTGTTTAAATAGATTTAAAATCCTACACAATGTTATGCAACTATTTAAACAAAGCTACTACAATTTAAAGCTTTTCACATAAAATCAGAGGACAAATATCTACAAGCAAAGTTTGGAATGGTTAAAACATAACATATAATCCCATCCAAACTTATCATAAATCATACCTAATTTTGCACATTTTGAAATATGAATTTAAACATACATCCGAACGTACATGATTGAATACAATTTATGTTTATGAATGTATTTATGTACAAAACATATCATATCGAATGCAAAATGCTAAAAGTAAAGTCACCATCATTGTGATGTTGGCGCAATAACATTTTAAATCTTTCTAAAACAACTTTATAACAATTATGTACAAATTATACATACTCTTACCTAAATACCACAGAACAATCTAATCTGGATTTTAATAAATAGGTAATTACTAATTACCAATTACTAACTCGTTTACTTACACAGTCTCAACAAACCGTAAGGTATACTATATACAGTTAGTTATAAATACTAAACCCATGTGTGTCCAAGTAAAAGTAGTAAAATGATAAAATAATACTAAAAATGAACCCTAACATATTTACATAATAACAGCCATTTAAACAAAAATCTACAAGACAATTTTAAACAGTACAGTAGGCAAAATGCAGCCACAAAACAGTAACATTATAACCTGGCTTATGTAGAATAGACCATATTTATTTTGAATGATGAGTGGTGGGTATGATGATGAAGGATGAATGAATGAAATAGTTTCGAAATTTTAGTTTTTGTGCATTTATTAATTTTGTAGAATCCTTAATATTCAAGTGGAACACCGATACGAGTCCCGTATTACCTATTTAGTAGACATGGTCCGAAAAAGTCCTCAAAATATTTTTTTGAAAGTTTAATTGAACAGAATCCACTTGAATATTTAGAAATTATTAAACAAATTTTTTTATCTTATAATTATTTTATTCAATCAGAATTCAACTCATTGAAAAGTATTCCACGCATTTAAATTGAAAACCAATCATTAATTTCCCTTTTATAAATGTGCTTCCAATCACAGCTTCTTGGTGAGCTTCATGGTGGATGCTCGGGGTGGGGCTATGCGAGGTTGTCGTCATTCTGGAGTGCGAGTGATTATCCCCCCACGGAAGGCTGCGAGTCCGATGCGTATCACATGTCGCTACCTAAAGAAGGACCGGTTGGTTCATCCACCACCCCTGATGGAAGGGGAGGCACTGGCTTCCCGGATTTTAGAGTTGGGCCCAGCAGGGGCAAAGTTTTTGGGACCTGTTATAATCGAAGTCCCACATTTTGCTTCCCTTCGTGGTCAGGAAAGGGAGATTGTTGTGTTGAGATCTGATAATGGCGAGACTTGGAGGGAGCATAATTTGGATGCTACTGAGGAAGCTGTGCAGGATGTTCTTAATGAATCATTTGATCCAAATGGTAAAGACAAATTAACTTAACTCCATCAATTATAATTTGTTATGCTGGTTCATTTATTCACTCATTATTAAATTCGTAATTTCCAGATTTAAAGCAACTTGAAGATCTGAAGACCAACAGGATCACTCGAATCCTCACCACCGACTTCCCCCAGTACTTTGCCCTGGTCTCCAGGATTCGGCAGGAGGTGCATGCAGTGGGGCCGGAGGGAGGAATGGTCTCCTCCACCGTCGTTCCCCAGGTTCAAGCTGTGTTCCCAGGTGGAGCTCTTACCAAAAGGATTAAAGTGGGGCTTCAGGTAAGCAAACTAAGGGGAAACAAGTCCGGTCCAACTAAAAAGATTATTGTCAATAACATTCCAAAAAAGAAACGCTTTGCTCTGATCTGGTAAACCATTCAAACCAAGAAACAAAACTGTATACACTTCCAATCCAATATCGAATATCACCATTTCAGACGACAACAGAAACGTCAGCATTATCTAAAAATTTCCAAGCGATTTACATCAACTTTCTCCTCTACATTTCATTATAAAAATAGCGAAACTTACATTTCTCGCTAGTACAATACATCTATCAAGACAACTCATTCAGAAAAAGGCATTTTAACTGTATTAGTTTAATTGGCAGTAGTAATCCAATTATCTAATTACTACCTACATTACTTAATGGCCATATTAGTATAATCCATTTAAAACGAGCAGTATTAGCTGGTTGTGCTTCAATTACAACAATTGCAATCTCAGTCATCAATAAAAAATGTTCAATAAAAACACTAAGCCTAAGCCGATATACTTAAATCTTAAAGCTTTCGTAGAGGAGACAAAAAAATGACAATTAAGGATTTAATTGGAAGGGAATATTTAAAATGAAAAAGAAAGCTTGCCAAGACTGCTGTGTGAAAACAATCTTTCAGAAATGAAACATGGCATGAATGATTGAATGAGTTAGATCTAATGACAAAAGTAATCCGTAATTAACTCACTCTAATTTAATTTAACTAAATTAGCCAAACAGCAAAAGAGCATATCTTCCACTCTTGATCAAAAATAACTCATTCATGCAAATATGCACAAAGTACCATACTTTCTAATGCATATAATTTACTCACAACAACACAACTAATGTACACAATTTGGTACAAACTTTCACTGCAATTTTTAAGCACCCGACAGGGGCAATTATTTCACGTAACAGAAAATCTCTGTAGCTTCTCAAAGTGCCTAACATCAAAATCACTATCACACAGCAGAAAAAAAAATATATAAAGAATGATAAAAAAAGATATACTTTATTTACACTACAAAATATTGACAAAATAATAATCTACACAAATTATCTATCTAAATCATAAAATCAGAGTATATATATCTTGCAGAATGCACCACACCAACCTGAAAAAGTTGTATTTTAATGGGAAAATCATAATAGCTATAAATATTCTATCTACTAACAATTTTATGATTATAATGCCTAGAAATACTAACAAAAAACCCGTTACCGATTTGCTTCTTGAGATGACTTTTATGCACTCTGATAATAACAATAAAAAGCTCCTGTTCATAAAGGCACTAAAATTATCTATGCAAAAAAAAAATGCAATAGTTCTGATAGTAGCAAAAATAATGCAAGTAGGTAGTAAAAATAAAAATAGTGATCTCATCACGCCCCGTAGAAGACAGGATAATTGGGTGATACATTATGGACAATGAGCAATTAGCAAACACAGCAATGCTTTTACCTAGTAGTCAAAAACGTATATCGATAAATTGATCAAGTATTGATCTGACAAAAAAATATCTAAAAAAAGTCAAGTTTAACTTTTTAAACAATTTAAATTTAAATCTCTCTAGTCAGTATTGATGATGCCATTCTACATTCGACATCATAGAAAATAAAATAACAATAAAGTTAAGTGTATCCAGAATGTGCACTAATTAAATATTTAGAGCCTCTAGTCTAGTCCCAAAGACAAAAATACTTAACCATTTAAATTTAGAATTACCTATTTCACTATGAAAATATAAAGATCTACAGACCTATCGACTTAATTAGATTCTCTCAACAAGAGGAAGTCTCTGAATCTGATTTACTATCAATTGATGAATTTTATTGACATACTCATATATACCTTCAAAAAAATCTTATCATCTAGTTCTTCATTGTTAAGATAAGATGATTCGGTCAGATTACTCTCCTAGTCAATTATAAAATTTTAAATAGTTAATTAATCCTTGAGCAGTCTAATAAGTTGATTGCTTGGCGGATTGATTGATTGAATGTTGACGTTGTCGTTGACATACCCATTCTTATTATTATAACTTAAATAGAAATATTAGTTAAAACTACTTGCACACTAGATGAAGTCAACAAAATCTTATATACTTGCCTAAGATTACATTCTATCAATTATCAATATCAATATCAATGATCTGATTCAATTCATATTATACTGATGAGAATGTGTGTGTCTGGTTTTTTGATTGATGTGATTTTTTGTGGCTGTATGATTCTCAGTATTACTTATAATTGCAGTTTATGATTATAATATTAATATGTACTATTTAAAACAATACAAAAATGAATTGACATGATTTTTTTTTTGTCCGGATCCTTTCCTAAATATGAAAGGAAAAGGGATTCCGCCCAATAAAACCGAAAAATGCAAAACTAAAAACAAAATTATATAACAATACTCTGACTTTTCTCAACTGTACTTCGCCCTACCTTTTTTCTCTCTCTATCTCACTCTAAAAAAATCTTTCTCTCATAAAAAAAATTGCAATTGCATTGTCATGAAAAGGAAAAGTTAGAGAGCAGTGGAAAAAGTTATTTTCTCTTTCAAAACTTTTAATATTAAAAAACAGGAGAGTATTTTTAAAAGTTAGTTTGATTTTTAAATAAATGACTCATAAACAGAGAGTTACTGATAGAGTGCAAAAAATTCGAATCTAAATATAAAAGTCAAATCTTCAAGAAGGTCCCACACTCAATTTTTCAGATTTTATTGGGCTGACTCCCGTGAAGCCGGAACAAAAAATATCTAATCTGTTCACTCTTTTTTAATTATCTTCTTTATATTCGTTCCTTTTAATTGTATTATGATACATATAATATGATATATTCTTTTCTCTTAAACGTTCTCATTTACTGTAATTATGCATCCAGTGATATGACATTGTTTCAGTTTCTTTTTTATTCCTTTGGGGCCTCCTTGCTTGAGTATGATATGATATGATATCTCAATATTTACGTGCTTTTCCACTGCTTCTCACAGAACTTATGGTTGGTTTGGTTGGTTGATGAGGATGAGTATAATTTTAAAAAGGGAAGAAGACATGGATGCATTCTACAAATTCTCATGAAATAACGTGCATTATTAACTGCATTTTTTATTGAGTTTTTAAAACTAACCTTGATTTATTTATTTAATTACAATTATGTTTTAAAATTTAAATTATACAAAGCATACCAGATATATGATTTGATTATGATTTTAATTTTTTGTTTCTTTGTTTTTTCTTTTATTTTTTGCTGTTTATGTTTGGGCAACACATTTGATGTTTTAAAAATCGCTGCTCCTCCCCATCCGTATAAATTGGTTATAACGCACACAACAATCATCACTGGATAATATCTGTTACAAACGGACGAATGTGACATAAAATCCGCCCTCCCGATTTGCTCTTGATTGCATACTCTAAAACCATCTCAAAACTCATCCACACAATACCCTCTTGTTCATAATTGACCCTATCCAGGCTCAACCAATCCAAGCAGAGCTGGTCAACAAAGTGGCAGGGAGTCGCGTCTCCGTCTCTCCAATCGTGACGGTGGAGCCTCGGCGGAGAAAGTTCCATAAACCGATTACATTAACCATCCCCGTCCCCAAAAGTCAAGATCCCAACTCATCCTTAAGATTATTGTGTTCCATAACAGGTGAGTACGAACCCAATTTTCTCTTTATCTCTCTTTATCTTAATCTTGTAATTAATTTTTTTACCGGAAAGTAGTAGTTTATATATTTAATTAGTTTTTATTTTTCAAAACAATATATATATATTTGGTTTTATCAGTTTCTCTTAAGTTTTGTTTGTAAATATAAAATATAAATATTTTCTTTCGTATTGAATATATATTATCTCTATAAAAAATAGATTATCTCTCTTTTCTCTGTTCCTTTCGTACGCTGCAGTAATTGTTAGTGTAATAATAACTACTGTTGAGGATATATCTATATTACATTTTTTAATACACAAAGTCTACTACTTTTACTACTACTGTACTACTTTTGCATCCAAAGAAAGTGCTAAAAAATAATACAGTTGAGTTGAGTTGATTAGTCTATTTCCAGTAAACAAATAGAAGTAACTTGTTTTACAATATTGATACCTTTTGAGCCAGTCCATTCAACGGAGATTGAAAATGAAATCATGAGCAGAAAATAAAAGCTCTTTACATCATGACGTAATATAACAATTTAGCTATTGTTGGTTTGGTGTTGTTAGATTGTAGATGATTGACAATAATACTAATAATATAGTCCATTACATAGTAATTTCCGGGACTGGTTCTTTTCAACTCGAATAATAATTCTAACGTTGGATAATGTTGTAGAAAGTTGCTCATTCACTTTTTCGAAGTAGTCCAGTGTTGACTTTTGAATAATGTGATTAGGTACTCTGTTGTAATTTGAGAAAAAGTAATTATTACGTAATGATAATTTTGCGTGGAATTTGGAATTGAAAATCTTGCCATTACGTAAACTAAGTATTAGCAGCAGTATTTTACGATCAGATTTTAAAAGGCATTTTGAGTAAGATCATGGGAAAACCATTTACATATATAATATTATACCTATATATTTTTTTGTTAACAAAGGAGAAAGTGTGTCTGTGTGTTCTGTTGAATTGATTTTCTTTGCATTTGATTATATATTAACCACGTTGACGTTTGTGGTTATTATACTTTACTTACTATAGTAAAAACAAACATATATTTTTTTCCTGAGTAGATTTGATAAATTTTTTTTTGAGAAACCAAAAATTTTCTTCATCGTTCGTAAAATAAGTAAAAGACTTTACGTTGTATTATGACTATATGATTATAAAATTATTACTCATATATTTCCTGTATTGTGTTGGAAAACGTCTGTATAACTTTCAGTTGATCCGTTCTACTCCTATCTCTCCATACATATCTATTTCTCTCTTTGTTTTTGTATTATCAATCATCATCAACTCGGACTTGTTAATTATGATTTCCTCCTCTTGTGATTATTTGTCTAAATTCTTGAAGAAAGTCTATTGCTTTGCTTACACTACTGAACTTATCAATGACATTTCTCATCTTTTCCTTTTTCGTTCTCTTATATAATTTACCTTTCTGTTGAAAATGTTGGAAGGTGGTGGTGGAGGTGATGGGGACAGCCCCAAACACAAAACAAATTAATTTAGGCATCTACCGAAAATATATAACTTAAGAGACAGGGTTCAGGGTGGTCATCTTATGAATTGATCATGCAAGGAATTGGAACAGGGAACTAGATAAAAATTATTTATAACTACGACTCGGTCAGGTAGCAGCTAAAAAACATCGGAGTAGAGAAAAAAATAAATATGTTTTCTGTTTCCTTCTTTTTGTTAAAACAAAATATTTGAACAAAGAAAAAAAACCTCTTTCTTTTAGAATTTTATAATTTGCTAATTTTCATTTCACCTTATTGTTTGGGCTTACTGAGTGCAGGCGTGTTTCGGAAAAGATCTCTCAAAGGTAAACATATAACTATAATCTCAATATATAATCTTCTCTCCCTTCTTCAATCTTCTTCTATCTCTCTGTTCTCTCACAGACGTCTCTTTTTTTATTATACTGTAATAACTATAATAATGTACTATATAAATATAATATTCTTCTCTATATATTATATTGTATTAATCATATATCAAATTTTTTTAAATATATTTTTTTAAATCATTTTATTTTTTACAAAAACAAAATAATTCATCTCTATCCTTGCACTATTTTTCTGCCTTCTTTTTCATAACTCAAAAATATATTCTATATAAATATATTTACAATTTTAAATTTAAATTTCTCAGAGCTGAGTCTATTTCTCTATCAGTTCAATTCAGTTCTTTTACCATTTTATATATTTCTTAATTATGATTCTTTTATTTACTCTTGAATTTAATTAAAGTTATTTCAGTTTTCATGTCTTAATCGATCCCTCTGATAATTACATATGTATCCAATTATCAAAAAACATTAATCAATTTTCCCTTTGATAAAAACTTATGTAGAGAAAGAAAGAAACTTTTCCCCTGCCAAGTGATAGATATAAATAATACCTAATATCGACCTAATTTAGTATATTTATCATGATGATGAAAGTTATATATCTGAATACAAAAGAAAGTTGCATGCCAATCCATATACCACCACTTTAAAATTGACACCCTCACTCTCTTTTTTCAGAACAATTTTCCAACTCAGTTCTTAAGAGTAATCAATTAATAATCACACAATCAGAGAATGTTTTGAAGTAGAACTTCCACTTTTGTCTCACTTTACAGAAAGCTTTCTCCGATAAGAAATTAATTAATCCGTTATTCATTTTTTTGTTCTTATAATTTACCCCCAAAGACTTTTTTTTTGTTTTCAGTTGAATATAAGGTGAAAGTTTTATATTTTTATGTGGTAAGCAATTTCTCCTCTGCCAAGCCAAGTGCATAAAAACATTTGAGAGATATCGGATTTTTATTTCCTTTCAAATGATTTATTTCATTACTTGAAATTTATTTGCAGTATGATGATAAGTACTAAATCCCATGTTTTTGACAAGAGTGTCAATCATTATGTCATTAGTTATGCATTTCAGTTGTTTATTCTACTAATCCATTACGTACATGAAATGTTTTTAATGTCTATTTCCCCCAAAAAATGAACAACTATCAATATATCTTAAAAGTGAAAGTCTTTGTGCAAAACTGTTTTGTGATTCACGCTGCACTGCAGTAAGCCTTAATCACAATGATTATATCTATATAATATATTCCATCCTGAAATATATTTATTTTACGTTAGTTAATTATGTTCTTTTCTTAGTTTCCATTTGTTCTTGTATTTGTTTGTTTACTTTCTCTCTTCTTTGTCCTCTTCTGTCTATCTGGATCTCTCTCTCTATCTCTTTATCTCTATCTTTCACTCTACTTTCTCTCTTCTTCCTTCTCTCTATAACTGATAGATTGTACTTAAGATATACGTAGATAATTTTCTTCTTGTTTTTTTGTCGTTCTCCTCCCTATTTTACCACCTGCTCACTAGTGACTTTACCCCGATTCGGAGAAAGTCTTCAATGTATGTACTGTCGGACTGTTCGTAATTATAATTCATTTCATAAATTAATATCAATTCTCTCTCTCTCTCTCTCTTTATCTCTCTTCCTTTTCTCTCATCTTCTTATAATAAATATGGATTTATCTATATCTCCGCCAACAAACCACAATCATTTACAAAAACGTGATTATAGAAATCATGCAGAAATCTCTCTCTCATCTCTAACCTTTACCTATAGGGACCTTTTCCTGCACAAAACAAAAAATTGTATTTTGTTCTCTCTTCAAAAAGATTTATTTGTCTATTCTCTCAAAATAATTTTTTTAATCAATTTTCAAAGCAAACATTTCTTTCATAAATAATAGTTTGATTTTTCCCTAAATTTATTTACATATTTTACATTTAGCTTAATTCAGCCAATATTATTTTTCCGATTTTGGTTTTTTTAGTAGCATCCTCAAAACAGTATTTTGTTTTAGTTCATTTTAGTTATTTGGAACTGGAAGCGATTGTAATTAATTTTGAAAACATAATAACTTGATTGCATATCACATTTAAGCAAAAACATAATATTTTGATCCAAGTACTATTGACTAAAAAGAAACAAAACTAATATGCATGGATTTAGATGAATAACATGTATCATATAAGATCAAAAATCATTTTTGAGTACAATTAATTCAAAGGCGCTTTATAGTAAACTTGAGTGAATGAACGAATTTAAGCAGTAAAATTAACTTGTCAAGATTAACAAATTACAAAAAAAATATACAGTGGGCATATATTTGCCTTCTTCTTCTTTACTTATTTTTGCAAACTTTATGATTTCGCTTTATATGTCAAGAGATAGTCTAACATTTTGTAGAAAAAAGGTGTACCAATTTTTTTCAATCCGTTTTATTTTTATGTGCGTGTGATTTGTGAATGCAATATTTGTCTGTGTGTGTATGTATGATATCTAATCATGTTATCTCTCTTAACAATGTGATTACGTGATGAATCTACTTATTAGGACGAGGATATAATGATGATAATAACTGTGAAATGCATATAATAATAATTCATATAATAAATAATTAATTCCATACTTTTTTTGTTCGTAGTGTAGTGCATGCTCTATAACTATATTTGTTATTTTATATTCCTACACCAAAAAAAGTATCCAAATTATATCGTTTAATTTATGAATGTCTTGCATTGTTCGGGGTTTTCTAATTCCTTTGGTTTTGGCTTTCATCAACTCTCCGAATTCTAGGTGGGACAACAAGAGCCCAATGGGAGGATGTGACTGGCTCAACCCCTCTAACGTTTGTCAACGACTGCGTTTCATTTACCACGACGGTCTCTGCCCGGTTCTGGCTGGTGGACTGTCGTCATGCAAGTCATGATGTTACCAAAATGGCGACTGACCTGTATCGAGAAGCCATTCATGTGCCCTTCATGGCCAAGTATGGGAGAAAAAATTATTGCTAATTGGAGAAATAGCGTTTAATCTTGTTATAACTGGTGATGATGATGTGGACGGATGTAAATGAAATGTTGATTTGTTCTCCCCAAAAGGTTTGTAATATTTGCCAAGAGAATTGAGATGACGGAAGCCAGGTTGAGGGTATTCTGTATGACGGATGATAGGGAGGAAAAGACCTTGGAAGGTAATTATGGGATTTAAGATGATGATGAGATAACTATGATGAATGTAATTCAAATAGATTGTTTAAATATTTAAAAATAAAATTCCATTTCCCAGGCCAAGAAAACTTCGCCGAAGTAGCCAAGAGTAGAGACGTTGAGGTTCTGGAAGGGAAGCCCCAATGGATCGAAATGGCCGGCAACCTCGCCCCTGTCACCAAATCAGGAGAACAACTCAGGTTGAAATTCTATGCCTTCAAAGAGAACAGATTACCATTCCTTGTCCGTGTCCGAGATATCAATGCGGACCCTGTAGGAAGAATTATTTTCATGAGGGAGTCCAAGGTAAAGAAAATTTGAGATATGATAATTAAAATGTGTCAATATACGATTAAAATAATTAACCTGTGTAACTAATTACAGTTGAGCCAGAAGGGGGATCAAGTACCAGTGTGTAACTTAAACATCGTCTTACCCGACCAAATTCTGCCGGATGAGCCCTCAGCCCCAGCTTCAATCTCGTCCTCACCAAGACTGCCATTGCACACGAACCGTTACAACATAAAAAATGTGGCTTATTCCAGCGCTCCCAAACAGAGCCTTCTCAGCGTCGGCCCTGGGGAGATCCACCGTGCAGACTTAAAAATATCGGATGTTGCCAACCTTCTGGGTGACGACTGGGTCCCACTGGCCCGCCACCTTGGCGTTACCGAACCTGATGTTTCCATTATTGAAGCGGAGTACCCACAAAGCCCCCACCAGCAGGCCACCGTCATGCTCAGGCTATGGATGCAGCAAGCCGGGGACCGAGCGACGGGCAACGCCCTGGAGAAAGCACTGAACTCCATTGGACGGGACGACATTGTGGCAAAATGCATCGGGAATATTGCCCCGGTGACCGACGCCTCGGAGAAGATCCTTGCCCAGACCCATGTGGAGGGGGTGAAGGGAGTTGACGGGAAGCAGGACAAGAGGAACCTAAGCCTGGACGTCAGCTATGATGAGCAGGACATAATGAAAGTGAGTCCACATAAGTCCTTAACATATTTTTGTGCTGGCTGGGGCAACTTGAAACAAATTAGTCTTACTGACATTACCCACAGGACTCCGAGTCACTGGAGGAGTTGAACCGAGCCGAGGCATTCAAAATTAAGCAGCAAAAAATTACCAGTCCACCCGAGACCTTTGATGAATCCAAAAACATTATGACATCCTCATATGAGAGAGAGGAACAAAAATACGTGGCCGAGGAGAAAGTATGCAGCAAAGGTAAGTCTTGTTCCCCAACATCAATTCCGCTTTCAGTTCTATCCGCATTAATTAATTCTCATACAAAGAAGGAAAGGAAAGTTTAAACAAAACAGTATACAAGTAAATATATCTATATATAAAAAAAGGGAATGTTTGGACGCTTTTTTTGATCACTCAGAAGCTCAAGCTCCGTAGGCATAAACAAAAATGTGAATAATTTCATATATTGCAAGAAAAAATAACGTTTTTGTTAACTCAAACTCAAATTATACAGTTTTTTGACTGCAGAAAAAAAAATTAAGTATATTTGATTGGTATAATCTTTGCTTGGTCTGCTTACAATTTGTAATTCCTGATTCCAAGAAAGAGGATTTTACGTTCTGATATATGACCTAATTCTAATAACAATACCTAACCATTTATGTTACGTACGCGGATGTTGATGTTATTGTGACTAATCCAATAATACTTTCCAACTAAATTAATTTACTTACCTAATTACCACTACCACCCTACCATGTTATTTTAGTTTTTAGTTGTTTTTGTTGCTTGTTTAGTTGTTAGTACTTAAATACTTATGTACAATCATCACGGAATGTACGTAAAGTTGTTGGTTTTTACCTTGTTGGACAACAGAGGCTCCTAACCGTTGTGGTACTTATGTTCCCGCTTGAATGTTGTTGGATTGACCTCGCACCCTTTTTGTTATGACACTTGCATAGTGATGCTGATGCTGATGATGTTGATATGACTTAAGTTAAATTGCATAATCTTTTTTGGTAATGTGAGATGATGATTGGTTTGGTTGACTGGCTGGTATGGTACTGTTATAAATATACATAGTTCGAAAGAATGACTAATCCTGATTGATAGTGATGCTACGTCGTTGCTCCATAGTATTATTACATATTATTTTTATTTAATTTGCATCATTTTTTTTATTGCAAAGAGTACGAAAGAGGCATTTTAGATAAGTATAGTTTTTACAATTACTTTTTATTTTATTTTAATATAATTGTGCTATTTGCATGTGAGAAAGAATCACGCAAATGGAAACCTCCGTGCAGTAGCCTATATTGATTGATTGAACAGTACACTTCAAGAGACTTGTTAAATTAAATTGCAAATGCAAAAGTGTGGAATTAGGAGGGGGAGAAAAAATACCCTTTTGTTTGATTAAAATCAATATCCGAGCCTGATCATAATTTATACCTTAGATAGATATCCAATAGTAATGAAATGATTTTTGCACAAACAATAAATATTTTTTTGCAATGAGGCTAATGTGATTCGTAAGGATTGTAACTTGTAAGAATTCCTCAAGATAGAATATTTTCAATTTGGCTCGACATGCTCCTCTTATTTTGTGAACATCCTTTTTGGTGTTTTTGCAACCTTTCTCCAGTACAATTTTTTATTAGATTATTAAAAGTATGTGTATGATAGTATTACTTATTATTAGTCTTACCTAGTTTTTCTTATCTTGTCTTTTCTGTGAAGTCTTTCAAGTGTTCATTTCATTAGTGCACAACAATCCTGAACCTTTTGATATGATAAACCCAAAAAGTGGTACAGTCCATCGAGTGTGTTTGAAGGAGTCACAACCTCCGAAATAACATTTCCCTTGAATTGTGTGTGTGATTTCTGACGGTTTGTGTCGGTGTTTCATTTCATTAGAAAGTCTCTTGAGGGACTACTAACATTTAAAAAATCGAATAATTTTACTTAAAACTTAATTTGTCATTTAATTATTATTATAACATTTTCAAGGTAAGCGAAACGTATTCTTCATGTCTTAAGTTGTCATTCAGAAATCTAAGAAAAAGCGACAAAATTGCACGGAGGTTTGCAACGCTTCGGTATGGTATGGTATGAGTGTGTGTACACGACAAACAATTCATGATTTAAGTTGTCAATTTTGCTGAAATTATTTATTTACTTATAATTGTTATTATTGCTCCTGCTGGGGAAATGTAAGACCATTTAATTCCTCATTTTCATCATTTCACCCCTGTACAGAAAAATGGTTTCCTAATAATACACAGTTAAGTTTTCACACGCCCCATATGACCAACTGTCCCTTCACTTCAACCCTAATTGGGAGTTTAATTAAGGGACAGTCTCGGCCATCATATATGATTGAACCACCACCACCACACGCATTGTATAATTTTATATTGCATTTAATGTACTGAATGTTGCCGCGCATAAGTTATAATTTTATTTTAAGTTCTATTTTATTTTCGGGGAGAAAGGCTAGGAAGAGTGAGATGATAAATGAATTGGTGGTGATGATGTTGATGATGATGAGTCTGACTGAATGTAAGATTTTATTTTATTTTCATTTTATTTCTTGTAAACGAGTACAATTGCAAAGCCTGTTTGATTCTGCCATGCCCTGCGACACACCGCTTTAACCCGTCATCTTCATTTGTACTGTAATCTATTTTTTTATCCGTTCCGTTGTTGTTTCACAAATAGGCTGGGTTCCGTTTTGTTAAAACATATTGTTTCTCACTACTAAAATTACTACTATACGAACGTAGCGATTCGATAAGTCAACTATTTGACAAGAGGAATGTCTAGATTAATTTTTTTAGAGGGGTGGGCAGTTCACTTTCAACAGCCCCAGCTATCTTATATAGTCCATACAGAGGTTATGTTATGTTTCGTACTTACATGGAAAAATACTTTCTAATGATTAGTATTCCCACAGTTAGAGAAGTATTATTACGTATATTAGATTTTGAAGAAATTTTTATTTTACTCTTGTCGTACTTATTTCTGGTGCGAACAAATATCATGCAAGAAAGTTGAAATATATTTGTCACATAATTTTTTTTACCAAGGAATATTTTGAACTCTTTCAAACTACCTAGTTGCATCTACAGTACTTTCTAACAGAGAATGTGCCTTAATTTACAAAACCGCATTTTTACTTTCTCTCTCTCTCTCTCTCTATCTCTACTACATACAAAAATTTGCTTTGCTGTTAGCGAGAAATGAATGATGATGATGATGATGTTAGGAAAGAAAGGAGATGTTTTGCCTGTCTCAAATAGCCATGTGTGTTGCGTTTAACATCCTGCTGCTCATCAATCATCCTCTCTCTCTCAATCATGAGAACAGGTCCATCTTCATCATGTATTGTCCATATTTACTGATTTCACAGTCCACTGGGATGGCCCAGGGGACCGCGAAGATTCTCGGGGTGGAGTTGTGGATCGTTCTAAGTCCGAGGATTCGGTGGGGACTCCGGAAAAAACAAAGACTGACAAGGAAGAGAGCGATTATTATGACACAGGTATTAGCATGACCATGACAAGAGATAGGGAACCCATAACTCATTCGGACACGGAAGGGGAGGTCTCTGACTTTAGCTTGACCTCACCAAAGAAAGAACAAGGCAGGTTTACTGTGACACGATCATTTGATGACATGAGTGGGGCTGACACGACCTCCCTCACTGTAGAAGCTGAGGAGGGGGGCACCACTCCCGACGTAAGCATGTGCCAAGTCCCAAGTCCTGTTGAGTCTAACGTTACCATTACTGCTGAACCCCCTCCATCCTCCTCCATGATAGGGGTAGAGCTGGAATTTGAGAAAGAGGCTGGGGGAGGAACTACAACAATCACGCCGGTTGTGGAGACCGGTCAAGTGGATAAGGCTTGTAGCCCTGTGCAGCTCGTCGCACCACAGACTACCTCAAGATCCCAACAGATTTCATTTGATGGAGTTGACATCGGAGTGGGAACTAGCCCACAGGAATGCAAAGACAAAGATGTATTGACGCACCTACATAACCTGACCAAATTACCAATTGAAGATGATGAGATTTATAAAACTCTTAAGGACAAAGAGAAAGCTGAAGCTGGCAAGACACACATGTCTACCTCACCCGCTGCAATGACAACAGTCACACCATCACCACCAAAGGAACTAAAACAGACAGAAGAGAAATTAGCAAAAGAAAAAATCATCGCAAGATCCCAAGTAATTGATGTACCTCACCCCGTGGGAAAAGGGAGTCTATCCGAAGCAAGCCCCCCAGTTGGAGGAGCTGGCTTGCCAGAGGGCTCCGTTGAGGATGATGAAATGCAATTTGACTTGAGCATGGAGGAAGAAGCTCCCTCATCGGCTCCAAAGGAGGAGGAAAAAGTGGAGACTGAAGTCTTCATTGATACAACCACGTCGGGGCTAACGAAAGAAGAGCATCAATCAACCACAACGACTACAACAACGACGACCGTCAAGGCAGACGGGAAATCATTCACAGTTTCAAAAACATCGGTGACGGAGGAAGTCAAACCTTCCATTGAGACTCAAGTTTTCCAAACATTTGAAAGAAAAGTGGAGAAAGTCATTGTACCTGAGACAAAGCCAGTACCGCCTCCCTCAGAAAAGGAGGGAAAGACTGAAGTGAAAAAAGAAGCCCAGCGTACTTCACCCGAGGTAGAGAAACTGGATGTTCGAGAGAAAGTCAAGGGAAAGTCTGAGGAGGAGTCCTCCACCTCGGAGAGTCCCCCAACAGTTTTTGACACAAAAGATATTGACGTCTCTCAATCCGAAGAGGAACAAAAGTCCGACGAAAGCAAGGATAAGCTAAAGACAGAAGAGGAAAGAATATCACTAGATACGAAATTGACGGATAAGGAAAAGGCCAAGTCAATTGAGGAATTATTGGAATTGAAAGGAGAGTCCATGCCGAAGGAGGAGGAGAAAGTCGAAATTATTGAGGTTAAAAAGAAGGAAATCGAAGTTGTCGATGTGACTAAAACGGAGGATAAGCAAGAGTCAAAGAAAGAGAAAGTTGTTGAAGTAGTAAAACCAACTTCTCTTCCTGAAGTCACTCCAAGTACTTTCACCTCTGCTAAAACAGAGCCAGAAAGTCCCGAAGGAGTAAAGGAGGAGCCCATCATCCCCGTTGCAGTTGACGAGGTCGATACGAAGAATCAAATTCGGAAAACCTCCAAGCAAGAAAAGGTGGACATAATGCAACTTACTTCCGAAGGAGAGAAAACGGCGAAAGCTGAAGCCTCGGAAATTGTAGAAATTACTTCCAAATCTGCCCAAGAGGCAAAAGATGAAATGAGTGACATTGAGAAAATCACATCCAAATCGGAGCAAGAGTCCAAAATAATTAAAACGGAGCTCGAGGAAGTTACCAAAGTCGAGGAAATGGAAATAAAAAAGATGGAGGAGGAGATCATCGCAATTACATCAAAATCTGAAGAAGTTGCCGCAGAAGAAGAGAAAGTTATTGATGAAGTCACAGCGGAAACCCAAAAAGTGCGGAGGGAATCCCTGAAGGCTGCTTCTCCAGAGCCAGCTGCAGTTAAAATTGTGGTGGAACATGTCGAGTCCCCGCAGAAAACAAAAGCTAAGCCTGCGGAAGAAAAAGCGGCGGAAGTAGTTTTGCAAAAAGTGGAAGAAACAAAAACTGAACTTGTCAAATCTGAACCGATAAAAGAAGAAATCCCAAAACTTTCTCCAAAGGAAGAGAAAGTTGAGTCCACCCCAGAAGTGGATATAGAAAGTACATCATCAATCGATATCCCTGATGGAAAAACTTTGAAGAAATCGGGGGAAATCCTAGATTTCAAAACTTGCATTGCAGATGTAGAAAAAACCAAAGAGGAAGCCAAGCCCACGAAGGACATTAAAACAGAAGCCATTGGCGAAGCCTCCTTCCTCGATGAAGATGGGAAAGCCGCTGCAGCCCGTGCAGAAAAATTGCGAAAGCTCGTTGAAGAAGAAGCAAAAGTTGAGGAGCAAGCTGACGGCCTGGGTAAAATTACCGAAGAGAGCGAAGAGCCGGAAGTTGACAGCCATGTTGCTGACAAAGAGAAAAGGGTCAGCTTTGGAAAAATCGAACCATTAATTGCCACAACAGTAGTGGAGAAAGTAACACAAGCAGAAACAAAATCTGACGTAACAGATTCCACTGGGACCGAAAAGAAAGTGGAGAAAGTAGAAAAAGAAATTGCACCTCCTGAGCAAAAATTAGACGAAAAGCCAGAATTTTCTATTGAGGGCTTCCGCGCAGAGGTCTCCAAAACGGTTTCCTCCCAGCAGGCGGAAGTGAAAGCTGCATTGGAGAAATCCATCGGAATAACAATCCAACCAACAATAACAACAACAACAACAACGGAAACTAAAAAGACTTCCGATTCTGACTCCAAGAAGGAATTGACAATTACCGTGACCCAGCAAACCTCAGGGCAAACTACAGAACCCAAGTCAGTTGTGACCTCAGCAGCTATCACAGAGGTCAAAAGGGAAACCCAAAAGCCAACTGAGTCATCCTCAGTTGAAACAAAAGTGATAACCTCGTCAATCATAACTACAACAGTGACATCGTCACCTGAAAAGTCCTCAACTAAAACTACCACGGCCGTAATAAGTGAGGAGAAGGGCGGAGACAAAACTTCAGCTTTACTTACTGGAGTAGGTACTTTGGCAATGGGTTTGGCTGCAGGTCTTGCCGCAAAAATATCTTCAGATGACCAGGATAAATCTCGAGGAGATGATTCGTTGGATACGGAAGACTCCGATTCTCCCATTCAATTTGAGGCAGCGCCATTAAGTCTTTCAGATCGATTTAAGGAATCTGAAAGCGCTGCTGGGATCATGGAACAAAGCTTGCCAGAGGATCTCCTCTCACTGGAATTGGACCAAGGGGCACATTCCTCCCCATCACAATCCGTTTCTGACAGTGCCCCAGCAGCACCGACAAAGTCAACCGAAGAAGAGGTCATTCTGGAAAAGGGAGCAGAGAAAGTTGTTGAGGCTATTCCCTCCCCGAAAGAGGAACAGTCAGGGCCTATTCCTGCAAAGAAAGTAGATGAAAGAACTTTTGAGGAAGTAGCCTCCGATTTGGAATCCCAAATGGAAGATTTTGGAGCTACAACTGCCCCAAGTGAAAAGGTCACAAAAAAGACAATTCGAATGCCTGAGTCCGTATTCCATGTCGAGGAAACAGTCAAGGCAAAAATTGAAGATGATTCTCATGTCAAGGTCGTAAAGACATGGGAAGTGGATGACGATGATTTGGAGAAAGCGACGACAGAAGTAAAAATTGAGCCGGAAACGAAAGTAACAGTAGAGCTACCACAGGCCACTTCACCACCACAACTTATTGAGGAGGTGGTCCCTCCGTCAAAAGATAAGGACAAGGATGCTTCCTCCATTAGCTTGGAGATTGGACATAAGGTTGTGACCATTTCCCAATTTACAGGGGAAGAAAAATCAAAAGTTATTTCTGTCGATGTTACTGGAAGGACAGAGGAGCCACTTGTCCATGTGGAAGAGAAGAAAGCAGGAGAAAGCACATCCACTGAGGATACAAGAACGGAATCTTTCGATTCGCAAACTTTCTCCGCCTCCGACATGTCTGGAATTCCTGGAGTGAAGGAATCCGAAGAAGGTTCCGTGTCATCATTGGAAACCCAATCTGAACTACTTTCAGGCTCCGCCTTGGAGGAAGAAATAGCAAGGCTGGAAAGGGAAGTCTTTGAAGCCACGAGTGCTGCTGCTGCGGAAGCAAAACAGTCTCCAAAAAAATCACTTGATGCAAAGTTTGTGGAGCATGTTGCTCATGACAAGCCACATCTTGCGGAGCATTCATTAGCACCCATTTCTGAAAAACCAAATATATTGTTACTCCAGGATCAATTCCTCCAACATCAAGCTGAAGAAGAAGCCGAGGAAGTGAAAAAAACCACAGAAGAGAAAGTTGAGACAAAGAAGGAGGTGGAGAAAGTTGAGGAGGAGAAAGGAGAAAGCAAAACCGTAATAACAACAACAACTACAACAATCGAAACTACGTCATCCTCCTCATCCAAATCTACTTCAAAGTCACCCGAAGAGCTCCTCCCTGCTTTTAAGGTGGATAAAGTGAAATCCATCCCATCTGAAATATTAGAAGGGGGAAAAGGCCAAGCTGAGGACTCCAGTCTTCCTTCTGACACATTGGAAACGGCTTCCATCAGTAGCTCCAGTTCCGCCGTGACCACCGTGCTAGACAAGGGAGACTCACCATTAACCGGAAGTGAAACTGATCTCCAAAGAAAGGAAGTCAAGGAGGAACAAGCATCCCCTGAACCAGCAACTAAACCAGAGCCACAACAGGAAGAAAAACCGACAACTGAACTGAAAGCCGATATTGCGTCTACCTCAACTGAGCTACCCAGAACGCCAGAGAAAAGCGAGCGAAAGAAACCGGATCAATTGATGAAGGATGTAGAAAAGTTTGTAGATGAAGCGAGGGAAGCCGCACTGGAAATCAAAAAGGAAATCAAAATGCTTCGACCAGACTTGACCCCAACCCCAACCGATCAAGCAATGACCCCAGTACTGAAAGCCATGTTGGGCATAACGGAAGGAGGAATTTTCGATGATGATAAGCTAGAAACAGTTCTCGAAGCTGCAGAGGACAAAGCAACAGATGAGCCTCAAAAGTCTGGAGAGCGCTCCCCTGAAAAACAGGTTCTGACCACAGAAGCTGTGGAGGAGTTCCATGTATCTGAATCTGACTCTGCCCAAATTTCAGCCACATCACAAGTTGTGAAAGCAGATGAATCTGCAATAGGGAAAGCAACACAGGAAGCGGCCACAACCAGGGAAACCCTCAAGCAACAAATGTATTTCAAGGAATACTCTCCCAGACCGGAAGTAACCAAAACTGAAGATATCAAACCAGGAGCAACAACACCGCCCCCAAGTGCAACGACATTCAAACCAAAGTCCCCCGTAACCGAGCATAAAGTGATTGCCACTCACGAGTCCTTTGTTCGTGAAATAAAAGTCTCATTTGAGAAAGGGCAGCCAGAAGTCGTGAAACGAATTTCACCAACCAAAGAGAAAGGAAAGTTTTCCCCCACCTCCCTGTCTCCTCGTGAGCCACAGTCACCGGTGGGGAAGGAGCCGAGCGAAGAGCAATTTTCTCCAAAGGAGGCAAAGGACGTTGACCAAAAGGAAGTAGACACGCGTGCAGGCGAAGAAGACGAGCCGATGTCTGACGCTTCTCTAGAGTCAGCCGCAAAGGCTGACACTAGCGTAGAAGGGAAGGACACAGCTTTAATGTTCATAGGAGCCACATCCGCCGCAGTATCCACAGCTTTACTTACCACTAGCAACCTAACCCAATCGCAAGTTACGGCAGTAGCCACTGCAACCTCTAGCTCAGCAACGGATACCGTTGAGAAGGGGGTCGCATTAGCCACCGCCAAATCCCCACTGACAACTTATGCACCGGAAGTTGTTCAGCCACCTCCCCAACACATTCTCGAAAATGTGTCTGAGAGGAGGTCACCGCAGGAACAACCCTTGGCTGCAGAGGTCTTACAAACCGCTAAGGAATCGCTTGTCACCGTTACCGCGTCTACCACTGCCACGACCACTACGACCCGTAGTACCATAGAGAGTGCGTCAGTCCTGTCATCAGTCCAATTTCAAGAGGTGGTCAGTGCAAAAGCAATGGACATTCAGGAAGGGAGTGGTCCCAGTAGCCGAAGGAGTTCTGCTACTGATCCCGGAGAAAAGAAACGGCGCTCTTTTGGACCTACCAAATTGACAACGAAGAAACAGAAAAACTTCCGTTACTCCGTACCCGACTTGGAATATCAAATTCACTTTGCCGAATTACCAAGACCCCGCTCGGCCCCGGCTATAATTACTTCCGAAGTGTTTGTGAAAACACTGGACTTTGTATATTCTCAAAAGGGACAAGTTCAAGAAACCAGTTATGGATATGGAGAGGGGACGCCAATGTTCATTGGCTCATCCTCCACCGATGAGTCTGCAAAATCCCATACAACCCAATCTTCTAGCCCTCCAAGTGGCGCTGAATCAAAAGGATCGGATTCCTCTGGTGGCTCTCACGGCCCAGGAGGAGGTGGAGGTCCTGAAGCTCTCATCAGTCGAGAAGTTTCAGATGTATCTTCAGGGAAATCGGACGAGTCCTCAGGACACAAACAAGCATCCTCCGCGGGAGGAAGTTCCCCGAAGGGAAAGTTATCAGATGAAGGGAGTGAGTCAATAAGTAGAGCATCCTCTGTATCTGGAGGTTCTGTGGATTCTCCTCAGGTTGTGCAGCGGAGCCAAAGTCATAGTCACAGTAGCTACTCAGCAAGCTACGCATCTCCAGCAGTAGGCTCCGCCCCCATGTCAATATCAACGTCAGCATCAGCCTCAGCATCACATTCCGAACATTCATCAAAGAAGAGCTCTCGCTCCGGTTCTGAAGCCTCCTCCAAATCAGCCTCCCTAAAATTATCGACATCTTCATCCAAATCGCATGCCTCTAGCAAATCTCATTCCAGCTCTAGCTCCGTTTCAGGCACACATTCCTCTCCCAGTAAGCAGGGTTCCTCAGATCATGAGTCAGGTAGTGGTAGTGGTGGTGGGCTAAGTATGGCAGTAGGGGGTAGTAGTGGGAGTGGTGTGGGGACTGGCTCCGGAACGCAATCACGATCCTCTTTGGCTTCCTCACCCATCTCTATCTCCGGGTCGGAGTCGAGAACATCGGAGTCCACAGAGTTACAAATCACTAGGTTGTCTCCGCCAAGAGTAGATTCCAGTGGGAACTTTCCCACTGTTGTTGAGACACTTTCACCCTTCATCCAATTCACTTACTCCGTGAAAGGTAATTATTGTTAAAAAAAATCAAATGAATTTTAAAAAACATTTTATCCAACAAAATCAGTTTATAATTTTTGGAAAAATGTTCATTGTGTTCTATTTCCGTTCGTTTTCTATTTTCGTTGCACCCGTACCACCTGTCAAAAACAAGAAGAAAAAAAAATATTTGCAAGCCTATGAATTATTTGTCATTTATTTTTTTTTTCATTTCCGTTCAATCAAATCCGGAAATATTTTTGTTTCTGATTCTCTGTTCTTGGTTAAAGCCAGTTTTCCAACAGTTTTAAACACCAACAGAGTCAACCTTTTCACATGTCACAATTTACACATAGGTATATAAAATGATATATTTAATCACCACCTCCGACACAAACAAAGTCAAGCTTCATCCTTCTTCCCATATACTATAGCGCAATCCATATTATATGTCCATGCAATAATGTTAGAGAACTCAATCAAGGTATGCACTTTACTAATTAGGAGCAGGGTATGGCATATTAACATTTTAGTAAGCAAAAATTGCATTTCTCGTAGTTTGCTTGCACCTTTTTTTAATTTATACTATTCAGTGAAGAAAAATATATAAATTTTATGTTTATTATTTAATTCTATTTCGCCCTGCGCAAATATATGTTATGAATTATGAAGAAAGCAACATTAATTTATCATTTATTTTACTTTTTATCATTATGCCCTCAACACGATCTCGTCGTTAATTTGTAAGAAAATCAAGCTATTCTTTATGTTCACTCGTGTTTTTATTTTAATTATTGCTACAATTATCTTTTTCCGTGTACACCACTCATACCATCCGATCCAATCCATGCCAAAGAAATATATTTATGTGAGTCGCCACCAACAAAGTTCTTTTTTTGTTGTCACCAAAAAAAAAATATGTTTGATATATTAATTAATTTTACCCAGTCCTCCTTTTGTGCTGTGTTTTGTCTCAACCTCAACAAAATTTATTTTCTCCTTTGTAAAAAATTTTGTCGCTAATTTCAATACGATTTGCTGTTTGATACGTTTTTATCATTTTTACACATTTTAATATTCGTTTCGTTATCGGTTTCTCTGTAATTTTGTACATATTTATACCTTAAGTTCACTTATGTTTTTTTGAAATATTAACTAAAAACAAATTATATCCATTGATTCATCATCAGGTGAAGAAAGCGAAATCGCTGAGCAATCTGAAACTTCCTAATTAACCAGTGTCTCACCCACCCACAAAGTACCCTATCAAAATCAAAATCATTAACAACTTTCATCTGTACAACCATAACTAAATTTTTGATCATCATAATTCACTTCCTTTAATCACCGCAAAAATATCAACCCGTCAGAAATATCAAAACTTTATAAAATTGTAACAAGATTCCCAAGATTATGAAAATTAGCCAAGATATGGCACTTAATGGATCGGGCAACGACAATAGCACGGGGCGAATTCTGACAACTTTAAGGCCCGAGTCCCCAACAGGGGGAGAGGATGGGGCATTAACGGACGTTGAAGATTTGGAGGAGTCACGTCTCCCCTCAACAAGCATTGTCGACAGCAATAATTTCTTAAGATTGGAGGGCGAAGGGGATGATGGGGGAGTGACTGATACGGAACAACTTTCTGAAAATGAGGATGACGATAATGAACCATGTTGTTCCAATTCGGCTGGCAAAATTCAACCCATTACGGAAGCAACGGTTGAAGAAATGGAGAAAATTTTGAGTCAGTACTGTGAAGAAGACGAAGTGTCCATTCAAGATAATTTTGGTGATCGAGTCACTGTCTGCAGACAGACGCTTGATAGACTTGATATTTCTGGAAGAGGAGGAACCCGTAAAGGGAAGGGTGACCATGATGATGACAATGATGATGCTCTGACCGATATTGAAGAAATGGAAGGAGAAGGTGATTTCGATATTGATATCGTAGATACAGATGCCCCTGATTTTTGTCCCACTGCTTATGGCAGTTTCTTTGTGCTGAGCCCGGAAAATGTTGACGTTATGAGGGATGAAGTGAGAATAACAGAAAAGGCTCCAGAAAGAAAATATAACTTGGCTGAATTTCTGCAAATGGAGGAAGCATTCACCGATGTGGAATCACTGGGCTCGGACAGTCCAAGAAAATTATCCGTCGACCAGTCAAATCTTCCTGTCCCAGACCTTCCAATGGATTCAGTGACCGATGTGGAATCACTTGAAAACGAGCCTATTGCGACTACATCTTACCTTGCCCCCGGAGGCCCACGTTCGGTGACCCCTTCAGATTGCGGGGATGAAAGGCTAAATGAAAATGTTACTGACGAAGATGAAGACCTTCTTGATGAAGGTGACAATGGTGGGAGAAAGAAGACCAACTTTGGAGCTCGTGGTGGGGGTTTGCAAGTAGAAAATATTGACCAAGCAGCTCTCACTGATTGCGAGGATATGCAGGATTCAGGTCCCGACGAGGACCTGGGCGATGAATGGAAACCAGCCAAAGTTAGCCCTGAGATCGATACCATTTTAAAATTAAATTATGCATCCGCCCACACCAAAATCAAGGTGAAAGATCAGGAGCCCCAAGAACCCTATCAAGACTCCCCCGCAGATACTGACGATGAAGAAATTCATTGCAAGCTGATTGACTCAAGGATATTAACCCCACGTCTGGTCATTTATAATGATACCAATCAGTTGGCAATTGAATCAGAAGATGAAGCAATGGGAGGCGGTACTACTGACGTGGAGGATTTCCCCGGAATCGATGAGAATGACCTGGATGATGGTCCCTCCACATCAGACCAACACGTGGAAACCGAATCGGATGCAAAAATTCTACAAGAGATAATGGATGCTAACTGCTCCTCCGTTTCTGTACAGGAATCCGAAATCAAGGAAAATAAAACCGATCAGTTTGAGAGGAGAAATGCCCATGCTTCTTCATCTTCTTCCATTATCCCAAAAATTGTCATTCCCGAAGGAAGCGGATCCGACAGTAATCCTCCTCCTGGACAGAATTTAATCCGTCGACGGGGAAAAAAGAAACATTCCAGAAGAAGTATTTTTCTTACTTATACTCTTTTACCGTTTAAACTCAATACTCCTTTTTAGTTACAAAGAGTCAATCATGCAATCACGCAATTCAAGGAGCAATGCGGAATGGAATGACACACGTTATACTCGCACCATATTTACAAACATTTTATCGCACAAACAAACAATCAAGTTTGGAAACATTTTATTTACTTATATGTTAATTAAGTTTGGATTGTATGTACTTATTATTATTAGTTTTTTGGAGTATTATTTGATTTACGTTGGTAGATGTCTAGTTGTCAGCTTGAGCTTCTTAGAGCGATCACAGAGTCATCAGAATTCAGAGAGTCAGAGTCATGTTCAGAGGAAGGGATTATGTAGTGGGATCATTAAGAGAAAATACCAATTTTTTCTTTTATTATTTGTTTGTTCCCGATTCTGTTCTATCACCTTCTTCATCTCGTCACCAGAAAAATAAACTATGCATTTCATTTGTCCAACATACTTAATTAAATGTCAACTTTTGTTTTGTCCTCAACTAACAAAATATTCTGTACACATAAATATAATTCAATATTTACTAAGAATGACAAAACAATAATTTTAGTGTCATGTCATGCGTAACAATATTTGAGTACAAAAAATCAAAAATCGTCTTATATAATTAATGTACGTTGGTTGGTTTGATATTTGGTATTGTATGTACTTATATGTACACTTGAGCTAAGTGCTGGTAAAATGGAGTAGAAAGTTGGATATAAACTTTTTTTCTTTTCTCTACCCCTTTGTCGTTTACAGAACGGGAGTCCGCACAATCACAACTGGGGGATGATGAGCCGAGATCAGGTAAGAGTTGATGGATATATTATTTTTCGTATTAATACAATTAATTTTTATTATTTAACCTGATTAGTTTTTTTAAGAGATATTTTTTTCGTTCAGTTAGAGAAATATGGTTCCTTCAGATTTTATTTTATTTTTAGTCTGTTTTTTGTAAAGGAAAGTCTTTATGATTTTTTACATGATTTATTATCAAATTACTTTTGAAGACGTTTTTTGAAGGCGTTTTTGATTATCTTTTTTATATATTTTTTATATGTGCTTGCCTTTTATCCACGGTATAGATGGTGCTTTTGATATGATATGCGATATGAATGCATGCTTTTTTAATTTTTTGGGGGAAAATAAGTTACAATGCACTTATCAAAGGGAAACTAGGTATTCTGTACATAAATATGAAGGGGCTTAGGTGGGAACATTGCACAATATAACTATTTTGCCGACATGCATCTCTCTAATAATATACCTACTTAATTTACTTTAACAACAACGGCATAAGTAATTTAATGGGGAAAGGGGGAAAATTGGAATGTTCTGTTTTTTATTTAATTTATTTATCTTTATCATTACATTATTATTTCGACAATACTATATTGCCACTCGCTTAGAAGACACGACCAAGACGCCTCCCCCATCAGCGACCTCATCCCCAACTTCCCCAACCGCATTCTATGACACGGTTGCCCCCAACATCTGCGTCAGCCCCAGTCCCGGAGCCCATGACGAGTTATTCCGGAGTGTTAGCCGGAATAGCTCCACCGAGGCAAAGAGTCCCTCTGTGATTATGGATACAAAAGAGGATGGGAAGGCGAGCCCAATCCACGCGGAAATAAAACTGTTAGTGAGAACCTCCGACAATGGGAGGGAGAGTGTGGAGATTCGTAGTCTAAAGGAGGTTGTGGTCCCTCCCCCACAGCAGCATATTCCCTCCACATCTGCATCAGCCACAACCTCACCGGTTCCTCCCCTCCATTCTCCAGCACGGAGTGGGACCCCCCAGTCCCCGATTTTGAAGCGGGATCAGCAACATCATCCTCATCAGCATCATCAACTCCGACAAACGCTTTCCAGTCCTTCGGCAGATAGCTCTAGTAGTAGAATTTTCGAAGAGCCCTCAACATCCCCTGACCACAGTGATGGGATTGACTCCCCAATCCTCACACAAAAGTTGGTCGTTCGCTTTCAAGAAGGTGAACCATAGCTTTAAATTATGGTGTGGGGTGACATCTCTTATTGCCATTGCTCTCTCTCTCTCTCTGTGTTTCGCTAATTGCTCCGTGTGAATGTCTATCTCTCTTCTGCGTTACCTTCTCTTCTTCTTCTTCTCAATTATTCTGTCTCTTTAAATGTAAATATATTCTCTTCTGCTCCAAAAAAAACTACTCATCTTCTCTGCTTAAATCAATCAGAGCTGGGGAATAACCCTGCCGTCGAGGCGATAACAAAAATATGCTCACCTTGTACAAAATCCTTCTGCTATGTCTCTTCGCTAACTGCTCACTCAAAATGTAATTTGATAATTTTCTCTTTCTCTCAACTACATTCAATGTCGATTGACTACCATGATTAAACACAAAATAACATACATGATTAATTCAAAGATTGATAGAAGTTTTCCAGTATCTAATATTGATCCAGAAAATTGTTCTACAGTAGATACTGTTCAGTTTTTTTTGAAAAAGTAATTTGTTACATGATACATGGAGGATGAGGTTAATTAGTTAATGATCCAAGCTAACAGCGGCGTCTTCATGAAATTCCACGTTTATATAGATCCTGCCCACGCGGACAGAAAAAAAGAAGTAATTCATACATATACCGAAGTATCCAGTTCCTCCCCAAGCCCCAAAGTATTCCAAGAGTGTCTCAGGACCACAACCACCACCACCACCAGAACGACCCATGTACTTTCACCAGACATGCCAGCTGCCGGTAGTAGTAGCCAAGGTCAAAATGAAGTGATTCCAGGAAGGGGTGTAGAGATTACTGAGGTGTTATCCGATGAGGAGAACGAGCACTTGGCCCCCTCTTCCAACATTATTCCAGAGGAAAGTGAGGATGAGCACCATCATCATCATGTTCATCACGAGGAGGATGAAATTGAGTCACAAATTGTTCAAGGGCTACAGCAAGCCCCTCCCCCTACAATTACGACAACTTTTGAGGAAGTGCAAAAACCGGAACAGATTCCAGAGGAGAGTGAAGGAGAACATGAGCATGAGGAATATGAAAGGGTTGTTGGGTTCCAAGACCACCAGACTCCAATTAGTTTCTCCTCAAGAGACCAATCGGACCTAGTCGAAGAGGACGAGGAGGAGGAAGAGGCCACCACAAATGGTCATCATCAGGTTGACACGGAAGAGCTCATTACAACGAGGATTTATGGGAATGAAATTGTAGATGACATCCTTACGGAAGCCATGTCTAGAGTTAATGATCTAGATCTGGAAGAGCAAGAGGAGGAAGAGCAAAGGGAACAAGATCAAGAAGATGATACTAATTTTGATATGGATGTGGATGACACGCCCAGACAAGAACCAGAACCAGAACCAGAGGAGGAAGAAATCATTAGCCAAGAGCAGGAAACTGATGATGTTCCAGAATACCCCGAAGAACGGGAGATCGTTAAGCAGGAATCCATTGAAGAAGAACCCTCCAGCAAATCTGAAGAAGTGGTTAGCCACAGCCTTACCTCCCCCGAGGAGGAAGAAGCTCCCCAGATACCCCTTGAAACTGAAGCGGGTGGAGAAGGGGAAGGGGAGGACGGGGCCGAAGCATCTGCAACAGTTTCTGGTGGTGGTGCTCCTTCCGCCGGTGCTGGTGGGAAGAAGAAGAACAGGAAAAAGAAAGGAAAGAGGGGTGGCGGCGGCGGTGGAGGTGGAAATGGGAATGGCAATTAATTGGCAAAATTTGTAAGATTTTTATTTTATTTTTGTTTCTCTTTGTTTGATTTGTTTGTGTTCATGTTGTTTGGTTTGGTTTGGGGTAAAGTGCCATTTGGATGGATATTTTCATACTTCAATTGTCGGGCATATCGAGTTAGCATTTAGCAAAAGGAGAAAGTTGACAGGAGAAAGTTGCACTTTTAGCACTGGCATCCATCTCACAGTTTCTTGACTGGCTCATAAATAACTATCATGCATGCTTTTTACTTTGCAGTCGAAAGGTAATTACATTCCATTACGATTACTTTATCATCATTGTGTGGTGTGCACCGATTTTTGTGAGTTGTGACGTAAATTGTACTTTTGTTGCTGTTACCGTGTTGTGAATATATATGGTCCTATATGAGATAAGAAATGTACGAATTAGCCAATATGTATGTTAGGGAAAGATCTCAATAGTTTGTAAGATACACCCACAAAATTGCTTTTGTGGAGCACTTGTTTGTCTGTACTTTCACTTTCATTTCCTGATATAATTTTTGTTCTTGGTGTTTGTGTCGCAACAGGATGTATGAATTGTATTGCGGTTGGTTGTGCGAGAGGCGTTGATTTTAATTGCAGTTGTTATAATTATATGCGTTTCCTTTAAATAGTTTTTATATTTTTTCCCTGATTTTAACAGAACAAAGTGATGATCCATTCCCTTGAATACCAATATCACTGTTAACTTGTAAAACGAATAACATTTTCACATTCATTCCCCCTCAACTAACCATTCTAGGTACGCGTGGCACGTGTGACGATGTGTCCGCATCTCCGTCAAGAGTGGTGGAGAGCGTCGGCACGTTCACCGAACGCCACCAATTCTGGAAGGAGAAAGATGACGAGGAAAGGAAAAAGAGAGAGTCCGTCACATCAATCGAAGACTACACCCAAGGTTTTGACAACTCCGCTTTCGCCGGGGTGGATACCATTGACACCCGTACTGGGGTCGTCAGCACCAGCACAGCATTGCCACCTCAACAGCAGAGGACGCCAAGTCCTTATGAAATTGAGAGGAGTAAAGAAGCCATCTTCCTGGATACGGATGATCCAGAGCAAGAGGAGGAAGTTCAGTTGAAGGATCTAGTCCAATATCAAGTGAAACAGACGGAAGGGCAGCAACAACAGCAGCCCCCACCACTGCCACCCAGAACGGGTGGGGCGGCTGTGCCCCCTGTCCCAGACAGGAAGGTTCTTTTCCAGGGCATGTCCGCTTCTTCAGAGAGATCAATTAGCATGGATTCAGAGAAGCAACTGAAGGAACAAATTAGCAGGGAGATTTTTGAATCGGAATTAGCAGAAAAGATTGACTCGTTGGAGCCTGAAAGTAAAAGTCTGATTCAGGAGCATTATGAAATTCGGGATGATAGTGACAAGAGTGAGACTGAGACAACGGAAAAGCTTCAGAGTGTGGTTCAGTCATCGACAATGACGGCAGAGGAAAGACTGGAAGATGTTAGGCAGGTTGCATCCGATCTCGTGTCGGAAATTGAATCAACCGTGGAGAGAAAGTTTGAAGGGGTGGAAACGCACAAGCCATCTGCACCCTCCAGTGTCGACATTACGGATGAGGAGCTGTTGTCCGTGGGCGACATTTCCTCACCGGAGCCAGCAAGATCGTTGAGGGTAAGTTGAATATTTCTTTTGGATTTAATTAATAAAAATCTTATTATAGCATTTTGGTGAATATGAAGTAGCGGAATTTTCAGAGGATGTAAAATTATGAATGAGTACGGTTGCTAATTTTGCACATCTTTTTTATTTGGAAAGTTTGAGGACAGTGACAGACGAGAATCTGGAACAGACCAGCATCCTGAAAGCTCCGTGGGGGGAACTGCAACTGGAACCCCAGACACGCATGCCGTACGATCCTCCTCTTCTGGAGAATTCTTCACTGCACATGACGACAACACAATCAAGAGCTCCTCGGATGATCCCTCTCGTCCAAAATCCTGGGATTCTTCAATTCTCGGCCAAGTCTCCAACAACTTTCCAGGCTCTCATTCCGGAGCTTCAGAATATCAAACGGCTTTGGGAGCTGGAATTCAGTCATCATCCGACAGCTACTTGGGAAGTTTATCCAGCGACGCATCTGCATCTGGAACTCTGGTTGCATCACAAATCGACTTGGGACAGGACTTATTAGGGGATGATGAGGAGGAAGAATCTGAACATGCTCATATCAGAACACAAGTTTCAGTTGAAGGAACCAGTGGAGGGGCAGAGCAAACTGAGGGAGTGGCAACGAGATCAATTTACTGCGAAATTGGAAGCAGTCAAGGCATTCCTCCTCCTGGAGTTGGACTTCCGGTTACTCTCACATCCTCAACATCCGGGACGACGGTTTGCACCCAAGTGGAAACCACATATGAAGCCAGTGTCAAGGGAGACCCAGAGCGTGAAGACGATCAGGATGGAAACATTATGATATTTGAGGCAGTAGAGCCACCCCAGCGGCCAATTAGAACACATCGGCGATCCGAAAGTCTTTCTTTTGGAGATTCTCCGCTACGATACGGGATTGAAGAAAAGATCGAAGAAGAGCAGCTAAAAGACATTGTCTTCCCTGGGGAGGAAGAGGAAATTGAAGATCTCTTTGAGACTTCAGATGACATGGATGATCCTATTCAAAGGCCGATAACTCCAGAGCCTCAGTTCTCCCCAGAAGACGATGAACCACGGAGGGCGTATTCTCCAGACTTGACTTTTGACCAGGAAGGAACAATGGGAGGAGATTCTGCAGATACCCATATGGAATTCTCAATGGAATATGAGAGAGTTATCGCACCTCAGCAAAGACTGGAAGACATTGAAGAAGAAAGTTCCGTGAAGAACTCACCAAAATCAGTGATGAGCCTGGAAATGAGCTGTTCGCTACCAGAACTGGAAGAAAAGAATGGAAGCGGAAGCGGAAGCAACGGGGAAAAGTCAACAGGACGACCTGGATCCCGCGAGTCATCCTCTTCACTGAAAGAATTTGAGAGCTTGGAATGCGCAGTTCTAGAAGAAGAAGTGGTTCGAAGGGATGAGCCAACATTATCAGAAATCGAAGAAGGACACGAATCTCAAGTTTCAGAATTGTCTGAGGCCACCGAAATCTACGGACAGGACTCTGGAGAGCTGGATGACGACAAAATCAGATCCAGTCAACAATATGAGACGGCAGAGGACAATTCCCAATTGACTGACATTCAAGATTTGCAACTGGATTGTGATCCAATGATGGCGTTCTTCTCTACAACAGTT
This sequence comes from Pseudosinella alba, assembly GCA_034700485.1. Classification (NCBI taxonomy): domain Eukaryota; kingdom Metazoa; phylum Arthropoda; class Collembola; order Entomobryomorpha; family Entomobryidae; genus Pseudosinella; species Pseudosinella alba. The sequence continues at coordinate 69,713 of JAQIXQ010000056.1, forward strand.
GGAGACCAACAAACGCCAGATACCACCGAAACAAGTCAAATTGACGATTTCAGGGAAAGGAGTGAAAACGTGGCCACAACCGATGCGGACTCCAGCTTAGAATTTAGAGCGCCGGGAAATGCAAAAATGACCTCAAGTGGGGACTCCCTCGATGATGAGAAAACTGGGAAGAACATCATGGAAGTGAGTAGGGACTCATTAGACTTTGAAAAGGATGGGAAAGACATTCCCGAAGATATGGTCGCCTCAGCGGACTCTCTCACCGGAAGCCGCCGCATCACAGCACAACAACCGGATGAACTTGAACCCGAACTATCCTCATCTCCCACAGCAGGGCAACATGAAGGATCACGCTTAAGGGAAGCGGGGATGTCGGACTCTCTGGAACTCCAACCTGGGCAAGCTCTCCCAGGGCAAATGACAGAATCCGCAGATTCCCTGAATGAGGGTCGATCAGGAGCTGATGATCGCTCCTCTTCAGGTACCGGAGGGGCTGCTGGGGGTGTAATGGTTACCTCCTCCGATTCCTTGGAAGGACAAGCTATTGATCCCTCCGCTAGTTCCAACACAAGTACAACTGGGGATGCCGCAATGTGGTCAAGCATTGCCGGATCAGCTTCAACACTGGTCTCAAGCCAGGAGGACCTAACGCTTGAAAACCAATAAATCTCTCTATTTAAAAACCAAAAAATTGACTTTACTCACTCAAGTTTTGATGAGCCTAGAATGGTGATTAACAAACAATTCTCTACTCGAATCGCATTTTATATGAGAAATGGATTTAACGTGGAATGTTTGATGTTTTATGATTGTATATTGTGTAAATTTATGTTTTTTGAGGGGAATTCATTTTAATTGTCTTTAACACGTTTCCTTTTAAGTTCTCAAGAAGTAATATTTAACAGTTAAATTTTAACTACACAATGGTCCATATATCGTTTGTTGGCACCCTGCGTGCATGCCATGTACAGATTCTCTAAATTTTCAGGTTAAAGGACGGTAAACCATCGTACTCAAAAACGGTTAATTATTCTAATCCTGAGAAATGTGTAAATAATTACGCTTTATAATCGCGTTGATGCATACATTAATTACCTTTCTTCGAGGGTTGATTCATACTGAAAAATACTCTGACTCTGTGATCGTAAGACAAGTAGCTCGGGTCTTTGAAAGTAGATTAAAATACTACGATAGTTAGTTAATGTCACATCACGTCACACTTTCCATACAAATCACATATAATTACAATTCGACACGGAACACATATTTACCCACATTTTAATCTAGCATTTAGTTTAAGTAAATAGGCTAGGCTAGTTAATTGTGGTAGAAAATGCATAATCATAATTAATATACCTAGTTCAATATATCTATCTACACATGGAAAACATTCATACATATTTATTTGAGTACTTTCTCCTTTTGTGTGTTTTTTTGTAACTTGTTGTTTTTCTGTTTCAATGTTGGATTTTTGGATTGTTGTGCACAAATTTGATTTGTCATGAATTGAAATGAATTAAAATGATTAATCAATTGAGTCTAATGTATGAAATGCTACTTTTTGAACCCACAGGGGCCAGTTCACCAGGCGAGTCCTCCTCATCTCATCAGCATCAACCTCCTCTTCCTCCCCAACCATCAAGCAATGTGGAAACTGAACGAACCATCTCACCTGAACTACCACCTTCAACCTCATCCAGGGATGATTAAAAAGAACAGTTTGAAAAATGAAAACTAAATATTTGACACTTATTGAAAAGTAGATTTTCATTCCTAAATCTCTAACCATTTACATACGTATAAAAAATGTATACCCATTTTACCAAAACTACCACACCATAAGAACTCGATCTGCATCTTAAAACAAATTCCTCTTCTGAACTCTCACCGTCAGTGATTTAGCGAAAGGAGAAAGAAAGACAACTGAAAGCAAAAAAAATATAAATGATGTTCACTACCAAACTACCAAGCTATTAATCAATGCTGAAATATACATACATAAATTCCAGAGCAAATTGTTAATTGAATGTAACCCCCGCCCCCACACAAAACTCGTTGTTAAAAGCTATCTGCTGCTGCATGTTAATATTTTAGTGGAAGGTTAAGCAGTTAAATTAATTTGTTATATACGTAAGAACCATGTAATCAACCTTAACTAACATGTTTTAGCGCATGGATGATGCTGCAGCTAAAGTCAAAGGTATTACAATGGGCTCTAATGTCTTTCTTGCTCTTCTGCTAATAATCTCGTACGTATGTATGGTATGATATAGTATGATATGATAATTATATAATTTTAACTTTTCTTTTAATTCTACATTAACATCAACTGATCCACTGTTAAAAGTTTAGACGTTCTGTAACATTCAATGCATTACTATATTCAAAGATGGATATAAATATATATATTTAATTTTTAGAACTCATATAAAATAATTGTTATATGATGTAGTCTAACATGATGTAATTAAGTTTGAGTAAATACAAATAAACACATACACACTAAAACTAACTGCAGCAAATGGTAATATGGTAAAACGCAAAATATAACATGGATCACTCCCCGGAGAAAGTAAACTGTAAGATAAATATGATGAGGTTAATATTCTACATTGCTTCTGCTCTGCAAACTCTTCCCAACCACAAACAAAGTCCAAACCTGGCGTACTTACTACAATTAGAAAGGGTTCAGTCAAGATTCAAATCCAACGCAATCCACTTTTGCATCTCTCCTTCCTCAAGCCAATATAAATAAATAAATATTCATAGTACAAGGTAAAATATTAAATCATTTTACAGCAAGTACACATACACGTTCAATTACTTACTACTATAAACGAAATATGAGCACTTTTCGAGGATGATGATAATGATATGATATGATATGATGTACTTTATTTGCTTTCACCATACCAGTAAAATAAATAACTGTAAAGATAAAGTTAATAGGGAAAAAAAACATAATTAAAATGTGGGATCCAAGCTTTTTTACAACCGAGTATGATATGATATGACTAGATCAAGATATATTTACAACGATAAATAATCCATAGCTCAGTCAGTCTCTACACCTATTTGTATGTATGTGGACGAAAAAAATTTATGTCATCTCATCCTTTTTCAGCCAATTCAGTCCACACGATATATACGTACCTACGTAAGTAAGTGGAATGCATGAGTCATGAGTGGAAATGAAAGTGGGATTGAAATTATTTAAGAATATTTAAGCTTTCACTGCTACATCAATACATATTTACTGGAAAGAACAATCCAATCCAATCCAAGCCACACAAAAATAAAACCAAGATGCGATGTAATGAACAAATGTAAAAGGGACAATGCTGCCTACTTTCTCAAAAATCAGTGCAGGGGAAGCGGAAGCCCCTTGGAAGGTTCCAAATCCAACCTGTTTTTGAAAAATTAAAGTAATTTATCAAAACACAAACCAACATATATAAAACAAACTACCTGTTCTCCTCTCTCTCAACATGTTATATACAGGGAGGAAAACTAATAACCAAGCAATGCAAATAATGCAATCCTCTCTCTCTCTCTCACACACTTTCCAATACAACGATCTTTTAATCAGAAACATTTTAATATTTAAAATGGACGAAAAAGGACGAAAATAATTAGTATGGACAAAATGGGTTCATTTTCCTACACACATGAAATGATATGAAATTGCTGCAAAAAAAGGTTCCTCTTCTCTCAACATCATCATTCATGACACATGTTGTGTATGGAAAATGAAATCCGAAATGAAAAGGGGAAAAAATTATTGTTAGTGAAAAAAGCAGGGAAAGAAGAAGAAAGAACTCAAGGAAATGATTTAATGATTATATAAATACTATGATGATGCCTATAATTTATAATTGTACATGTTTTTTGGATCATGCTACACTGCTATCTTATCTCTAATTAATTTGCAACTATCTATGTA